>PVIW01003822.1:7500-153868 GCA_004026585.1 Noctilio leporinus
TCTGAGGAGGCAGAAGTGTCTATGAACCACTGTGATTTTTAAAAATCTTTTTATTAAGGTATGATACACACGTAGGAAATGCACACATCTTACTAATTCAGCACGATGACTTTTCTTAAACCGCACACCCTGTGTAACCAACAAACTAACACTCAAATCAAGAGCAGGTGACCAGCACACACTTCTGTTACCCCCTCTGGTAACCAACCCCAAGGGAGCCATTTTCCCGACTTTGTTCCAATTTTGAATGCTGTACCTAGTTCGCTTTTTTTTCCAAGCTCTGTGTAGACTAGGGGCATTGGTGGCTCTACCCCTCCCACACTCTGTGGCGTGTCACTGGTGGCACTTCCAGGCATGTGCTATCCAGGGTGGGAGCTGAGGACGGGCCGTGCCCAGCAGACAGCAGGTGGGCAGGGCCCGGCGAGTGAGTGGGCGGTGGTTTTGTTCCCCTGAAGGCGTGTGCAGTGAGCAATCAGAGTGACAATGTGGCCCAAGGGGCGTCCTAAGTGCCTTCTGAGGAGGGCAGGCCGGGCCGGCTCCCTCGGCTGGCTTATTAAAACGACTTTGATCCCCGGCCGCTTTGATATCCTGGGTCTTATAAAGAATTCACTTTCAGGGGTAAATATAGGTAGTTCAGAGAGATTTTATGACATACTGTACAGGCTCCTCTTCCAGAGACTTGTTTAATTACTGGGGTGGGGAGGGCTGGGGGCAGCCTGAGTGCTGGCAGTGAGGGGCCCGGCCCCAGCGCCTGCTGCCCACCAGCGGCCCAGCCAGCCCTGCAGAGGGCTCAGGCCCAACTCCCACCCCTTAGGAGCGGCCGTCTGCGCGGGCCTGCCCACCATCCCTGCCCAGGAGGTGCATCCCATGTGCCTTTCCCCAAAGGTGAAGTGCACGTTCCTGGCTGGGTCATCACAGGCTCCACGACGCAGGATAACTCCCAGACTCTCAAGGTTTCCGGGCTTTGACGCACCCCCAGAGATGACACACCTGCTCAGAACCCGCAATTGACATGGTTGTGATTATACTGGAGTCTCGGGGCAGACTTGGCATCACGTGCCTCTGTCTGTAAAAGCTCCTGAGTATCAGCCATCCCAGCATCCTGGAGCCTGTGGAAGAAAATCATGGGTATAATCAGGTGTTGGCCTAACACCTGACTATCCTCAATACCGTTTAAGGATGAGAAAACCGAAGCTTGGAGAGGTGAGGGGTCCCAGGCTGGGTCCCGGAGCTCATTGGTGACTCAACCAGGATGGAAGTCGGGTTAGGCTGCGGCCAAATCCAGTGTTTTCTGCTCCAGCATGTCCTTTTGACATCTCCCCTCTGCAGCACACACACACTCCACACATAGGGCAAGGACCCTGCCTGGGGGAGATGCTGGCACCCACCAGCCTGGGGACACCCTCTGCTCCATTTCCCTCCTCTCCTTCTCTTGGAACGTCTCCCTGCCTTGGAGCTTTGGCGGTAACTAATACTGTTTCCTGGCCTAAACAGATAATTGCCCTTCTGGCTGGATAAAAGATGTCTCACAGAGCCGAGTGAAATATCATTAATAAAGGAGACTGATTTACTCAGGAATTCCTCCAGAAGTGAGATTAATAAGCCATCCCCTGGTGCTAGATAGAATCTTCAGTTCTCTCCTCGCCGCATGACTTATTTTTTGCAACAATTGCACTGTTCTGTCATTAATCATTATAGGAGGCCAACAGTTTATCTAGGCTAATGGGCCCGATACACAAACACCACAACTTGCTCCTCCCCTTCCACGAGGGAGAAATTCAGGGGGAGGAAATTAATCAATTGGGTGTTTCTTGTTGAGGAAGTAAGCTACCACTTTAGCCAGAAGTCAGAGTGCAGACACACTGTGGTGTAAATGAATATGACATGACTGCAAGCGGGTACAAGTACACAGGGTTCGGCTGTGAACGTGGGAGCATCTCAGAGATACTGCAGTCCAGGCCCAGCCAACGAAGCCAACGTCACAGTAAAGTGAGTTACGTGCATTTAAAAAACTTCCCAGTGCATGTAAAAGCTTTGTTTACACCCTCCTGTGGTGTATGAAGTGTGCAATAGCACTAGGGCTAAAGAACAATATATATACCTTAATTAAAAGGAGGGATAAATGGTGATGGAAGGAGACATGACTTGGAGTAGTGAATATGCAGCATGATACAATGATGATGTGTTATAGAATTGTGCACCCGAAACCTATATAATTTTATTAACCAATGTCACCCCAATGCATTCAGGAAAATATAAAAATTTAATAAAAATAAAAGCAACTTACTGTTGCACTGGCTGGTGTGGCTCAGTTCATCAGCATCGTCCCCCAAACCAAAAGGTCACTGGTTTGATTCCCAGTCAGGGCACCTGCCTGGGTTTTGGGCCCTACACGCCCTGGTCGGGGTGCTTGCAGAAGACAGCCAGTTGGTGTTTCTCTCTCCCATCGATGTTTCTCTCCCACTCTTTTTTCCTCCCTTTATCTCTCTCTAAGACACAAACAAACAAAAACCCCTAAAAGTGAAGAACAAACAAAAACACTTTATTGCTAAAAAGAAAAAAATAAATGCTAACCATCAACTGAGCCCTCTGTGAAACACGTTCTTTAGGCTGGTGGAGGGCCTTGTCTCTGTTTTTAAAAAATGAGGTATCTACGATGTGCAATAAAATGAGGTCTGCCTGTGAGAAAACATGAATGGAGCGTGACGCTGTATGCATGAGTGTCATGAGATTTTGTATAAGCATAAGCATGTATAAGGTACGTCAGTGTGTGAATGAATACAGGGTACAAACGTACATGTGAAATGTCAGAGTGTGTGGATACATGGTGTGGGATTATGTGCTAAGATTTGCATGTACGTGGACATGTGGCATGAACCTGTGCACGTGGAAATGTGCATGGCATATGACTGTATAATATGTATGCATGTACTCAATGCTGTGGGTAAATATGTGATGGATGATTGTAGCATGTACGTTGCAGCTAATGGCCATATGCTCAATAAAGGGTTACTACGCTAAATTGAAAGACAAATTCTTCAATCTGAAAAGCAGTCATTAGCAAACTTTTAACTTACCTTTTTTTTGTTCCCCTGAATTCTTTCTTTCTCTTTCTTTCTTTCTTTCCTTCCTTCCTTCCTTCCTTCCTTCCTTTTTTCTCTTTCTTTCTTTCTTTCTTTCTTTCTTTCTTTTTCTTTCTCTCTCTCTCTCTCTCTCTCTCTCTCTCTCTCTCTCTCTCTCTCCCTTCCTTCCTTCCTTTCTTTCTGTCCTTCATTCCTTTCTCTTCTTTCCTCCCTTCCTGTCTATACACCAATCTACTATCTTAGGCTGGGTATCCTAGGAGCAGAACCAGGACTGTGTCCCATCTAGTGGTTTGTGGGCTGGGGGCAAGGTTCACTTTCCCCGCATTTGGTAGAGGGCAAGCTCCAAAGACAGGGGCAGCTTTGAGTCATCAACCACCAACATTCACAGCAGGTGGACATGGGTGCAGCTGCCCCACGCAGGGGATCTCAGAGGGCACCTTAGCATCGATGTGCCTTTAGGCCGTGACCCAGAATTTCTTGGGCTTCATTTTGTGGGGAGAGGGCAGCTGACGGGCTTCAGGAGCTCTGAAATCAGAGCTGGGCTTCAGAAGGACAGGCCTGGGGACATGCAGCCTGGACTGGGGCAGGTGGGGCTGTGCTGGTCCAGGAGAAACCTGGGGCCTGAGTGGACTCAGGGCCGGGCAGTGAAGAGGACAGCACACTGTGCCTGAGTCCTGGGTCCTGCCGCCTCCGCCCGGTCCTTCGGGAGCCTACAGGGCCCCACGTACACGGGCACGGAGCCGACAGCCACCCCTGCCGTCCCCTCCCGCAGCACGTGGGCAGCTCTCGCCACCATCAATGGCCGCATTCAGCCCAATGGGTTCTTGGCCACAGAAATGCCTGGTCCCAGTGGGGAGGTGAGAGGCCGGCAGGGAGCGTATTTATAAACCAACCTCCCTGTCCTTGCGGTGGGCAGCAAGGCAGTGCCTCGTGGGCGATGGGCCCCGACAGAGCCGAGGTGTGTCTGCACCCGAGGAGGGACGCCACCGTGGGCCGCCTCCGGCAGGAGTGGGGCAGCGGCCGCAGCCGGGGCGGCCTCCTTGCCCCTCCCCGGGCCCTGGCGGAGTCAGGTGGTTACAGAGGCATTTCTGATGTTGTCGCAGGAAACCTGAGCCCTGAATCCTGAATGACGGCCATGCTCTGGCCGCTCCACTTGGTGACTGGAAGGAATGTGCAATGGGGCGATTCTGGCCGCTGCTGCCAATGGTCGCTCAGAGACCGCGGTGTTTGGAGATGGGATTAGAGGCAGCTTTCATGTTAACAAACTGAAAGGAGCCCGGTTGGATTTTGCAAAATAAACTCCTCTCCGTCTGAGCTGCCGGGTGGTGGCCCCGGCTGCCGACGCCCCAATCTGACACCCACGCACACACTCTCAAACCCGAGCCAGTCACAGTGGGGCCATGTGGGTGTCCGTCTGAAGAGTGGCAGGTCCTTCCTGGTGGTTATGTGCTCAGGGGGCCTGGGTGGGCTCGGATCCCCGCTCTGCCTCTTCATAAATGGAATCTGGTGAACAAAACGAACTAACAAGGCTCACAGATGGAGAGCAGGGTGGCAGCTAGCGAGGCAAGGGTGATGGAGGGACTGAGCAACAAGGAAAAAAGGACTCGTGGACCTGGAAAAATATAATGAAGGTTACGTTTTTAAACCTTAATAAGTAAATAGCCAAGAGGAAGTACCTTGGGCAAGTTACTCAGCCTGGATTGTACATGGGCTACGGATAGCCCTTAACTCATCGTGTATAACTGTTGTTCAAGTACAGAAGTCCCTCTTCTTATCCATGGTTTCCCTTTCTGTGGTTTAGGTTACCTGTGGCCAACTGTGGTCTGGAAACATTCGATGGAAAATTCCAGAAACAAACAGTAAGTGTTCAAGGTTGTGCCATTCTGACTATCATGATGAAATGGCAGGTGGCCCTGCTCTGTCTCCCCTGGGACATAAATCACCCCTTTATCCAGAGGGGAGTTGTCACCCAACGGTGATCAGATCAACTGTTATCAGCTGGAGCTGATGGTCCAATAACTTTTAGTTTACTTCATAACGACTCAAGGCACAAGAGGAGTGATGCTGGCTATTTGAAGACACCAAAAAAATAACAATAAAATAAAAAGCCATGAATTACTTTCTAGGGGCCAAAAGGGTATGCGTACATAGGGAATAAATATAATCTGTCTAGGGTTCAGTACTACCTGTGGGATTAGGCATCCCTGCGGGGGGGGGGGGGGGTTTGGCTCATCTCAACGTGGATAAGGGGGGCTGCTTCACTAACTAAGGAACAGGAGTAGATGAGCTGACATTTGTGTAGATGCTTAGGAAAGGGCTTATGAATAGCTCTTGAGTCTGAGTAGGAAGTTCCCTCCATCCACCACCAGCCTCTGGGGCTTCCTTCCACACCCGGACAGTTGGTGAACGTATAAAAGAAAGTGATTTCTATATGCCTGCCTCACCCTTCTCTGTGCCTGGCTCCTGGCGGGGAAGGTCTCATGACTCCCCAGCCTGGTCAGCTCAACTGTCACACGGAGCTTCTCAGCAAGCCGGAGAACCTTCAACTATTGGAACGCACTCAAAACCCCACTTCTGCCCGAGTCATCTGAACTCCAGTTGAGGGCTGGCCACATGCTGTGTGCCAGGTCCTTTGCACAGCACTTTCCATCTGTTCCCTTCAATTCTCCCCAGAGCTCCATTTCAGGGACGGGGAACGGAGCCCAAGAGTCCAGGCAGCCTTCCCACTGCTGTTCAAAGCCCAGCTATTCCTTCACTCACCAGTGCCACCTGTGGGCTAAGAGATAACTGGTGTGGCCTCTGCATGGGGCATTACAGCCACCCGTAGTCCAGTGAGCGGTGACCAGCTTTCCCTCCTGGATGACCTCCCCAGGAATGTCATTCTACAATGTCTTGACACGCTGTTTGGTAGCGTTTTCATTCGATGAAGAGAGAGCCCAGCCTTGAACTTGGACTTCAAACAGCCCCTGTATAGCTAGCTTGCTGGTATTTCAAACCGCTTTCTGTTTCCCTTGAGCTCATTTTTATCATTATCTGCTGTGTCGGCCAAGTGGCATTGATTTTTCCATTTCTGGTAGCAATCAAAGGTTTCTTTTCAAAGTAAATTTAAGTTAAAAAATGGGTTGACTTAACGAGGAAGCATTGTAAGAAGGAATGGTCACGTCGTGCATGGATGTGGGGGAACAGGAGGGAAGGAGGCCCTTCTCTGACTTAAACATGGTCAGGGCTGCATCTCACTCCACCTGCCTGGGGACCTAACCAGACGGAGGGCCCTTCCTGGAGCCTGCTGATCGGAGTCTCTCTGTCTAAGCGGCTGACCCGGCCTCCAGCCCTGAGCAGGAACTCTGGAAATGCAACTGGGACTTCTCGCCGGAGGGCAGGGCTGTTCCAAGGGCCCCGATGGGTACCGGGAGCTGTGGTTCCTTCCTCCAGTGAGACTCCGAATGTGGGAAGAGAGAGGAAGGGGGGAGCAGAGGGAGAGACCCCTACACGTGCACCCATATGCACACACACAATCACATAGGCACAGTCATGCACATCGCACACACGTATGCACTCACATCACATACATACCACATGCACACACATGCACCCACTTGCCCCAGCTGAGGACCAGAGACAGAAGCCGGTGGGGGCCGGTGCAGGGGAGAGACCAGCTCTTTGTAAGGCCCTCAGCCTCTGGCTCTCCGCCACCTCGGGTCCTGCCCACCTCCCGAAATGGAAATGGCAAGGAACTGACAGAAAAGGTATGTGGCCTAATTGCAGGGGCTCCCTTCTCCCTGCCCATCAACTTTCCTGTGTGCCAGGCATCTCCGGCCAAGCCGTTTCCCGGACATGGTGTCCATTTGGCCTCAATTACCTGGCAGGGCCGTGGCCTTTGAAGTGGCCACGCAGAGGCCACTGGGAGGCTATTTTTCTCTCACCTGTCACCAGTTATTTTCCCGGGCTGCTGGCCTGTGGCCCGGCCATTTTTAACTGATGGGGATTAAATAATCCAGCTGTGATGCCGATGCCCGGCCCCGGCCCCTGGGTCTGCACTGGAGTCCTTCAACTCTGTCCCCCAAGCTGCCAGGCGCTCCTGCGGCAGGGGTGAGGAGGCCGGGCGGCACATTCTGGATTTTTTTATTGCCTCCTCATTATAGCTATTATCCACAAACACGACCGCTAATGAGAGGGCTGAGGAATTTGGGAGAGGAACGGTTCCATTTGGGCTGGAGAAGGAAGCCATCGTCTGCCCTGAAATAGCAGTGCGCTGTCTGAAGACGCCTCTCCCCCAGCACCCCGCACCCCAGGGTGTGAGCGGTGGGGCCATGGGGGTGGGAGGAGAAGAGACCTGCAGCCTGGGGTCTGGATGCTCGGAGGGAAAGGGATGCCTGTGTCTCACCTGCGGGGTGACAAAGGATCCTGCCCACGCCAAGTGCCCCGGTCTGGCTCAGGGCTGTGGGGTAACTGTGCCACTTGTCATACAAACCCAGACACTTCGGAGGGTGACAGGGATTAGCGGTTTCTCCAGACAACAGGCAAAAACCAGGACTGTCCCGGGCTGAGCAAAGTGAGGCACTCACCTAGGACGTAAAGGTTCCGAGGGCCAAGATAGTCATCAAGATAAGTATTTTGATGCCCTGTTTTTAGTTTAAAAATAAATAAATAAATGCAAAAACATCCATGAAGAGGTGGCTATCAAAGTCTGAAATAAAGGCAGGCTGCCCCCAGGGCCAGGGTCGGGGTGAAGAACGTGATGTCCAGTCGTGTATGTTTAAAGTCAGATCTTGTCTTTAAAATGTGCATCTTTGGCTTATCATGGATTTTCTACCTCATTTTTGATGTTTTAAAATATTTCTCTTCACGACGGAGGCCTCTTATAGCTTGCATCCCGGCTCGGGCCTGCCTTACTTCACCCCACCCCTGGCCCTGCCAAGCCAGGGTTAGAAAATTAAAGTGGGATCTGACCACAGCTCCTTCCCCGGGTCTCTCTGGCCCTCTGTGCGCGGGCAGACGGAGCTCCCCGCCCCTCTCTCCTCTCACTGCTGGGCCTCTCTGCACGCTCTCCCTCAGCCTCCAACCCTTTTGTCCCCATTAAGTTCTCATCAGAAACTCTACAGGCAGGAGCCTGTAGCATCCCACCTTCCAAGTGCTGGGGGAAAAAAGAAAGCCAGTCCGGAATTCTATATTTAATGGCAGTACCCTTGAATAATGAAGATGAAACAAAGACATTTTCAGATCAAAGAAAATGTATAAACCATGCCCCCATCAGGTCTATGGTACAAACTATTCTAAGGGACAGTCTTCTGGCGGAAGGGAAAAGAATGCCCCATCTCAACCTGGATAATTACAAAGAATGAAGAGCATCAGAAGTGGCAAATGGCTGGATCAATGTAAAAGCCTGTTTGCCCTCTTAGTTTCTTCAATGCACAGAGAATTGTTTAAATGAAAAAAAAAAAAAAAAAATGGCCCTAGCTGGTGTGCCTCAGTGGATTGAGCACCAACCTGCAAACCAAAGGATCACTGGTTCGATTCCCAGCCAGGGCACATAACCATGTTGTAAGCCAGGTCTCCAGCCAGGTCCGTAGCTGGAGACAGGTGAAACGCAACCATACGTGGATGTTTCTCTCCATGTATCTCTTCCTCTTTCCCTTCCCTTCTCTCTAAAAATGATAAAATAAAATCTTTTAAAAATGTATCACCTTATCGTGTGGGGTGTGTAATATATGCGGATGTAATTCCTACAACAGTTATAACACCAGGGGTGGGTGGGGGCAGTCAGGGAGGGGCAGGCAGTAAAAGGACCTGTACAGTTGCAAGGTTTTGGTCTCTGGACAGGTGGTACATTGGTACTCCAAGTGTGCTGCGGAAATGGAAGGATGGTATGGTGACATTCTTAGAACAACCATTAAAAACAATGTACTTCATCAGGCATATAGCGAAAAATCAATTGGTAAGTACAAACCAAATTCTAAAAATATATTTGAAGAACCCAAAGGACAGAAGAAGGAGGGACAAGGGAACAAACCCTGAGGATATAAAGAATAAAATAATAACTAATAATTTAAAAACAGAATAAGAGGCAATAATAACAGAAAAATAATCAAGTGGTAGACCGCAATTCAACCGTATCCATGGTTTCCTTACCTGTTTGTGGGCTAAACTCTTTCATGGAAAGGCAGAGATGGTCAATAAAGTTAAATGTCATCATGAGCCCAGGGAATTTGGGTGCGTGTAGGTATGATGATCACCACGTAGGGGCTGAAACAGTTTATGGGTTGTGGAAATACTGAAATACTCCCGTACCAGTTGCTAACTAGCCCAAGTGCCCACTCCGTCCCAAACCTTGGCCCCTTTCCCACGAGCCTACACCCCCACCGCCCAGCATCTCAAAGGATCCTGGGACCCTGCCCCAGGCTGGAGACCACCGTGCACTGTAATCTGACATGTCCAAGGCTGCAGCGGGTGGCACCGTGCCGAACCTCCGCTCCTGGAATGAGCGCCACAGTTTGAAACCAGGGATTACAAATGCCTCACTCAGGGCCCTGCCAGCCTCGGGACATGATTCATTTCAGTATTTTGTTTCCTGTGCATATCCTGAAGAGTGTCCTAATTCACACTGGAAAATAGTTGGAAACCATAACAATCCTGTGTTTTATTAACCATCCACTTCGCCATGTCAGGATACACTTCAATTTAACAAAGGCGTGTGGAGAAATGTTAGTCTGGAACTTATACACGCACCCCCCCCACACACACACACATTTTCCATTAACTAATAATTTGAGAGCACCGAGAAATGCAGTGATAATCTCTAGTAGGTTTAAATGGGGGAACGTAGGGCTGACCAGCGTGGCTCAGTTGGTTGGGCACCATCCCGCAAAGCGAAAGGTCACTGGTTCGATTCCCAGCAGGGCACGTTGCCTGGGTTTCAGGTTCAGTCCCTGGTTGGGACACGAACAACAAGCAATTGATGGATGTTTCTCTCTCACATAGCTGTTTCTCTCCCTGTCTTTCCGTCTCCCTCTCCCTTGCTCTAAAAGTAAATAAATACACCGCGGAATATACCTGGACCTGCCTTTTGATTTCCATTTTTCTCCTGTAATATTGTTTGTAGTGTAGCTTTTAAAATACTTAAGACTATATAAAAATGTAATCCCACGTGTGCAATGAATGCTAAGGGCCGCATAGGACAGACCTGTGTGTGTGCACGTGCCGGTGTGTTGCAGGTGTGTGCACGTGTGTGTGTGTGTTTTATGGGTGAGCACGCATGGAGTGCCAGCTCTTTCACAAGTGTCCTCATGTAGCTCCCTCCTACTCGTAGGTGAGAGCCCCGCTCCCAGCCTCTGCTCTCTGCCTGCGCCCCATATATGCCCTGACAGCCATGCCTGTAGCCCATCTCTCCTGGTGACCCTGGTGGCCCCTGTGTCTGAGCACAGAAAGGTCACAGACAGGGTTTTAGAGACACTTGTGAGTACCTCCTGGGTGACCGCCGAGACCAGGCGGTTTGGGGCTGACACCTTTCTAAACATAGCCTGGGGCAAGGACTGACGTCCCGTTCGTCACCAAAGCCATTTACTTATCCACCCAGACAGACCCACACGCCAACGGGAGCCACTTATAGCCTCCTTCAAAAGGTCCCAGAGTGGCTGCTGTGCCCAGGGGAGGGAGGGTGTGACCCTGTGGCCTGAGGCCTCTTGACCAGACAGGGATCTCTGGAGTGTGACATTTAGAGGCTGCAAGATCTGTGTTCAAACGCCCGTCACTCCTCTGAGCTTCTTTTGTTCCTGTTGGGAAAAGGGAGCTATTGCTGTCCTGGTGTTGCGGACAGGCAGGGCTGGACGCTGGGCTCAGACCTGGAATTGACCACCATTGGCCCCTCTGAGGCTTCGTAGAGGGTCTCAGCTGAGGCAGGGGTGGCTGGGGCATATGCGAAACTGTGGGTGTGCACAGATGTGGTTCTCATTAAACTCCCAAGTGCCTAATTTCTGGGGTCCACCTCTCATCCTTCCAGACCTGCTTGAACCACTGGTCCCTAATGTCCACATGAAATAAGCTTCGTCATGAGTCTGGTTGGTGTTTATTGTGGTCTAACTGCCCCAGAGCCTGCCCAGCCCTGGGTCCCCAGGAGGGCTTGGGGCCCCACGTTGCATTGATACAGAGAAGGTTGGTCGGCCTCTCGGGTTCACCGGGGCCCAGCGGCTCCCATGCTGCCTGCAGGCTTATGTTTCTCCAAACTCATTGCTGGTTCAAAGAGAAGCCAAAAAGGGCCGTGCTTAACCCAGGGCTGCGACCTGGCATTGGTGGCACCTCAGGGTGCCCCAGGGAAGGTGTCTAGGAGCAGAGGCCCCTTTTCAGAGTTCCTTGAGTCATAGCGCTAGCAGCCATGTCCCCCATCAGGGCTTCAAACCTACCCTGTCCCTCTGTCCCAGCACCACTGGGCTGCAGAGAGATGGGGTCCAGGACAGATGGGATCCAGCGGTTTGGATCCAGGTGGATCCCCAGTTCCATGCTCCTTAGGTGAGCGTGCTGGGGCCAAAGGGCAGTGCAGGGTGAGCACAGGACCTTCTGGTCCTGAACGGGCCCTGTGAGCTGAGCTCAGCCTCCTGGAACATGGTACCCCGAGGTAATGAGCAGCCCTAAGTGTTGGAGTTGGAGGCCTACATTTGCATTTCATCTCTGTGCCAAATTCATGTGCAACTTTGATCAAGTGTTCCCCTCCCCGAGCCTCAGTTTCCGCATCTGTGAAATGGGGCGGTACTTCCCACCGCACAGGGTTGTTGGCAGGCTTAGAGAAATGATCCATGGAAGGCTCCCTGCACAGAGACCAGGGCACGAGCAAACGCTCCACCAACGGAAGCTTCAACGGTGATGGTGGCGAGGAAGAAGAGGAAGATGGTGATATTAGCCTGGAGACAGTCTGGGAAGCTGGCCTTCCTGTCAGTGGGAGCTGGGGGGGCTGCTTCTCCTCTCCCTGCCAGCACTGCTCTTTGCCATCAGCGACATCTGGCTCTCTGCCCTGGATGAGTATTAGGAGTGATTACGTGTCCCTTTACATTCTGGGAGCTGTCGCTAACGGGTGCCGAGGTTTATTTGCGCCGCTGATTTCAGCGAGGGTGCAGCCCCTGCCTCTCTCCTGAGAGGGCCCAGGAAGGAGGGACACCTGCTCAGTGTTTCATTTCCATGAAAAGCACGCTTCCTGGGAAGGAGCCTGTTGGAAGTGCCCCGGATTGGATGGACATGAGCCCCAGGAGGCAGCCCCAGACTTAGGCCCTGGGCTCTCCCTTCCCGGAGCCAGGGAGACAGAGAAGTCCTTTCTGAAGGCAGAAGCACACTGGTGGGAAATTAGGGTGGAGGGAAAAAAAGATGATGAGCCTGACCTGGGGGTGAGGACAGAGCGGGGCTCCTGTCACCTGAGGGTCACGTTCTGGTTGAATACCGGGGACACGTTTCCTGGCCCCTCTGTAACAAGGAAAAGCTGAGAGCCTGTCTGCATCCCCAGCACACACACGTGAGCACAGGTACACACATGAGCTGTGAGGATGAAATGCGCTAGAAAACATTGGGCCCAGAATGCAAAGGCCGAGGAGGTTGCAACCACCCAGAACAACTGTGACACTAAGGGCAAGAAGCCCACCTTCCTGATGCTCCTCTCCTGACTCCGTAGCTGGTGCAGGGGCTCCTCTCCAGCCGGGCCATGTGCCTCTGTCCACAAACTGCACCCCAGGACAGCGCCCCTTGACTGTGCGAAGGACCAGGGGTGCCTGTACCAGCTGTGGAGCTCAGCTGGGCAGGATGGACTCACACAAGAGACAGACAGCGGTCCTCCAGGGCCATTTGGTTGAGAATTCAGGAGTCCCAGGTACCCAGGTCTTGGTGTCATGCTGATGGCGGGAGCTGATAAGGAGATGACACATGGCATCATCAGTTGCTACCAGGGGGAGTGGTGGTAGGCACAGCTACTTTGGAGGGTGACTTGGAAGTGGCTCCTGAAATTTCTAGTGCACGTGGGCCCTATGACCCAGAAATTACACCTCTTAATGGTGACCCCAGGAAAAAGCACCACGTGTCTAAAGAGGTATGTGCAGAGGTGGTTATACAATGTGGCTTATACAGGCTGAAAAACTAGAAGTCACCTACATGTCCATGGGGGGCTTTAATTAAATCACAGCATGGGCCTCCCACGGGACACTATACAACCATTAAAAAGAATAATGTGTTTTCTCTGTGTTCTCACAAGGAATAGTCATGAAGAATGTTGATGAGCAGAAAGAAGCATGGTACTTTGAGTTGATTTATAGCAAACCAAAACAAAACACTAGCATATACATATATTTCTACAGGTACATGGCCATGTACGTATATAAATACAGAGGAACATATCTGGGTGAATTCATACCATATGATACCAGAGCTTGTCTCTGGGAATGGAGTAGGGGACCAGCCTAGGGGACAGTTAAATCTAATCTCTAATAGGTATCTCTGCACATATCTGTAATATAGTCCCCTGTGCCTTGTGTAATTAAAATGTAATCTAAATTTCAGCTGAGTGGACACTTCATTGAAATCCACCTATGTTCCTTGCACTTCCCTCTTCAGAGCACATGGCAAGTTTCAAAAGCATTCCTCACCCACTGTTTGTACGTCAGCAGAGACGAGAAAGCCCCATTTCACAGATCGGAAAAGTGAGGTTCGGTACAGGTACTGATCAAGTGTCACGAAACCCCTCCCAGGGAGGACTCTACTCAGAGCATTAGAGAGTGGTAAGAAAAACATCCAATTTCTTTAATGGGGTAGGAAAAAAAGGAACTCATCTTCTTACCACCGTTCCTTAGCTAATGAAATATGATCTCCTGTGTGGTGAATGGGGTGGGGTGGAGGTAGAAGAGGGTATAGGGAAATAATTGATAATAGAAAAAACAATAAAACGAACTACCAAAAAAAAAAAAAAAAGATCATCTGAGTGTCCTGCTTTGCTGTGGTCTCAGCCTGGAATCCCTGCTTTGTTTTCTTACCCCTCGGTGAAGCTCCTGTTATTCAAAGTTCATTTGGAAACCTCACCGGCCCAAAACACAAGTCAAAAACATGGTTGTCTTATCCATACATTTTTATTTACCAAACAGCCCCATGTGGCCCCACTTAGGGCTTAGTTACTCCCACCTGACAAACATTCGAACAATCTCAATGCTGCGGTTTCCAAATCCAGAGAAGCAACACAAATTAGGACCAAGGTGGTGTCAGGCAGGGTGTACATCGGGAAACAAAAATGACAGCCCACATCCGGACAGGAAAATGAGAGAGAAACACTAAAAAGCAGACAGGATGCTTGGAGGGGGGAAAAAAACCCCAAAAAACAAAAAAACAAACAAAAAACCCCGGAGTGCCCTGGGACATTCAGTGAAAGGACAAATAGTCCTCATGGGCTGGGTGGGTCTTGGACATGGTCTCAGTGTAGGGAGCACAGAACAGTGAGGAACATTCAGATTTAAGTCATCCTTTATAAAAGGGTAAGTAACGCTTAGAGTTCTCTAAGAAAATAAGGGTACGTATGATCTAGTTTGGAAAAACTTCCCATGGAAGATGAACTGAGATCAGAAAAACTCGTACGCAGAAAGCAGAACCTTCCATTATTGAAGCATTTAAATGTGCGGGAAAGCGCTGTGGTGCCGTGATTCCGGGTGACTGATATGGGACTGGGTACAGCTGAGAGCTCTGCGGGTGACAGTCCATTTCTCTCCTCTCTGATTGGAGATCCATGCCTTATGCTCACCCTGATGGCCCTGGTGGCCCTGATGGCCCTGATGGCCCAATGTCCCTAGCACAAGGTTTGGGCCAATGAAAGATGATGCCCACCTGACCGCAGGGTCAGAACTGACTACACACTCCTGACTTCTTTCTGTCCGGCCCAGAACCTTGAATGCTGCTCTAAGATTCTGTTGGGACAAGAGTGAACTGGGGGTGGGTGGGGGTAGTATTGGAAATAGGTGGGCAGAAACCCAGATTCCGGACCTTTGAATGTTGGAAGGCCCCAAGCCCATCTGAATATCAGGATTCGTTGAGATGAACTGGGTTCATTTGGTTCGTGAACTGCCATCATTTGCTAACGTCTGTTGGGGTCGGAAGACTCAGAGGGCCGGTCCAGACTCGGTGAAATTGTGAGTGACCGACTCTCCGTTATTGACGTCTGCCTCAGAATGAGACAGGGCTGTGAGCATGTCCAGTTCTGCTATCCCTCCCCTAGCCTGATGCCCTCAGTACACAGAGGAGCCGGTGGTGGTCTGGAGAAGGGGGTAAATGCCCAAAGTCACCCGGCGAGCAGGACGGGGAATGGTTTGGAGCTGGAGTGGCGACACACAGTGGATTTTGAAGACTTAACGTGAAAAAAAGAATATAAAATCGCCTTAGCCTTTATAGTGATTGCATGTTGGAAAAAAAAAAAACCCATTTGGACAGACTGACCCAAAAGAGCTATATTAACAAACACATTTCATCTGTTTCATTTTACTTTTTAAAAGTGTGGCTCCTGGAGATTTGAAAATCACATCCGCAGCTCACGTGACATCTCCATTAAACAGGACTGTTTTAGGAAAAGGCAAGGGTAGTGTGCCAGCCAGAGGGGGGGCAAGCAATGAAGGAATGGCTCATTATCTTAACCTAGGAGGCCATCCTGGAGGAGGGCAACATCCCAGAATGTCTTAATGAGTTTAGGGGGCTTGGCCCAATTTCATCTTCTCAATAAGATGATAAAAACTACTAGAATAAATTGGTAAACTTAGAAGCTAAAGTCACTTCCACGTCCCCTCCCCATACTGTTCTACCCACTATGGTACCTTCTTTATCACAGCCATCTGTGTTTGCTCCCTTCCACTGTCTCATGTCACCCCAAGAAGGATGGCACCTCGAGGCTCTTCCTACAGCTACACTAAGAGACGAGGTAACATGCTGAGTTCACAGAAGGGGCTCTTTCTGCTCTGTGGGTGGGAGGGAGAAAGACCCCCTCAGCTGGTGCCTATTTTTAGGGCCAGGCTGGGCCAGAAGTATTGGAGTTGTTCTGAAAAGCTCTGAGTGGAATGCAGCCTTGCAATAAACCATAATCAAAACCTGACTTGGCAAGATAGGGGGAAGGGCTCCTCTTGCTAGTCCTTAATTCGGGCTTCCCTGGGGAGGGGCCCCGGGCAGGGCTGGGCCTGCCTGGGGTGGGCGGAGCTGCAATGCCCCAGCCCTGGGTGGCTTTTTCTGGGCCTCACTGGCCTAGCTTCTGCAGGAAGGAGGGTTAAAGTGACTCTTCATTCAACCCCTTCTCTGCAACGCCTCAAACCCGCTCTGTTTCGAAGCCACCGACCCCAGAACACTTCGCAGGCCTGAATCTAAGGATGATAGCGTGGGAACAGTAGAGATCGGAGAAGAGTGGGGGTGACAGACTCGGCTTTCCCGCCTCTGGGACCCTGAGTTCCACAGAGCCCCTGTGCACAGTCGTGCAGGCTGTGACCTGCCCCGGAGCAGTCCTGACAAAGCCCCTGGGAGGAGAAATGCCACCCCAACTCCATCCATTCTGTCAGTTGAACATCTGGCGGAGGCCGCGTGTGCCCCAGCAAAGGTTCCCTTCTGCCAGCAGCACACAGGCACTCTATGAGCAGCGAGGGCCCTTGTGTTCCCCTCTCCCTCCCAAAATGACTCCACCCATCATTTCTTGTCAACTCCCCGACGGCTGACCCTGATTTGGTGTGCACTTGTGGAGACCATAGGTCTTGTGGCCCGAGGCCAGAGAGAGCATGAGCTCCGGCTGTGACCACGGAGTGCAGGTAGCCCAGGGAGTCAGGGGCACATTCGGGCGTGTGTGGGAGCTAAGAAACCAGGCCAGTGACCAAGGGACCGTCTCTGGACCTGGGCTAGGACAGTTTCATGGTCCAGGAGCCATCCCACCTCCAGCTCCCCGTGTAACTTAGGATAAGGGCAGACTGTGCCCAGACAGGCACCCTCCCTCCCCTGAGCCTCTGTTTTCTCATCCATAAATGGGGGTCATGCTCCCAGGGAGGTGGGTGCGACAGCCCAAGGGGAACCGCAGAGCAACGCCACGGTAACTGGCATAGGAGACAGGATGTGCAGGAGCTCAGCTCCCCTAGGGTCCTGTTGGGTGACTCAAGCTGCCCTGTTCCCTGGCCTGGCACACATGGGCCACACCCTGGCCCTGCTCTGGCCCTGGGGAGACAGGTGTCCCCAGACCAGGACACTTCTTGGTAGCTCGGCTCTGTGGACATGTCCGGGATCTTCAGCTCTACCCACGGTCATCGTGACCTTGGTCCACTCCAGTGACTGCTTGTCTGTGGTGCCAGGGCCGATGAGGGGCGACTGTGTCCATTCAGGCACAATCTGAGGCCCAGGAGGGTCCCTGCTCTCTGATGCAAGGCCAAGGCCAGGCAAGCACTGCCTGAGTTTTAATCAGCTGCCATCTGACGCGCTCAGATCATGCAGATCATGCAAGGTGACGGCTGACCCAGCCACTTTCTGTAATTGGGATCAAGTGGCCTCTTGGTGTCTGGAGAGAAGGCGCTGGGGCACAAAAGGCCCGCCAAGGCCTGGCCTCTCAACTGCCCAGGAGGATAGGGGCCCTGGGCTACCTCCACTTACTAGCCGGGGCCCCCACCCTCCCCTGCTATGTGCAGCCCAGTGTAGCTTTGGCTGCCAGGCCCACAGGCTGGCGTGAAGGGGGGTGGGGTGAACTGGGAACCCACTCTTCCCCCAACAAGGCAGGCCTCCCTCTTCTTTGGGTCCCTCCTTCTACCTCTGGCACCCTGGGTGCAGATGCCAGCATGAGTCAGATGTGATTGGACTCTAACCCCACTGTGCCACTTACGGCTGAAGGCAAGCCTCAAGCCTCCATGAGCCTCAGCATCTGCATCTGCAAAATGGGCTCCTTTAGAGCCCCAGCCAATGTGACTGAGATTAGAAGAGATGATGGGCCCTGGCCCATGTGGCTCAGTTTGTTCGCGTCTCATCCTGTGCACCAAAAAGTTTCGGGTTCAATCCCCAGTCAGGGCACCTATCTAAGCTGCAAGTTCGATGCCTGGGACGGGCGCATATGGGAGACAACCTATCAGGATTCCCCTTCTCACATCGATATTTCTCTCTCTCTCAATACAAATATGTTAACACTTTTAAAAAAGAGATGATGGATATCCGTTGTCTGGCTGGCTCCATAAATGTCACACAGGAGGGGTCCTGTGTCAAATGGGGAGAATAACACCCATCCACCCCAGTCCCCAATCTAGCAGCCGGTGTTCAGGTCCTTCCTTAGCTCTACAGCGCTATGAGGATGTTTCTTGTAGTATCCATTATGAACACTGGCTTTAATAACAATAGTCAAGGACTGGTGTGAGTTGAATTCTGCGTGCCCAGCCCTGTGCTACATAAACACCTTTCCTTGCATTGTCTGCTTGAATCTAGGACCCAGCCCCATGCCCTGCCCCCTGAGGAC
The DNA here is from genome assembly GCA_004026585.1 of Noctilio leporinus. Lineage (NCBI taxonomy): Eukaryota > Metazoa > Chordata > Mammalia > Chiroptera > Noctilionidae > Noctilio > Noctilio leporinus. The sequence goes on from PVIW01003822.1 coordinate 26,041, forward strand.
CTGGCTCGATGCAGGTGCCAACCACTGTCCCCACTGGGATGTCCGTCTCAGAGCCAGGGCACCAAGGTGCTGGCAGAGGCCAGAGGGCTGGTCCTGGGAAGGCCACAACGACCCTGATTTCCACCAGCTACCCCTGCGTGGCCCCTGCACCCATCTATGCCACTGGTCCCAGCAAAGCTCACTCTGGCTGCCCGCCCTTGGTGGAGGGGTGGCCGGTCACAGCCACCCCATCCCTGCCTCTCACCATCACCTCTGGTGCCGCTGGGCCCAACAGTGCTGGCCAAGGTCTGGGGACCATCCCATTCCCAGAGATACCGCACCTGGCGACCACCGTGCCTGAAAGGCTGGGAAGACTTTTAGCATTTTATAGATGCTGAAAACTTAGTGGAGGGGAAAAAAAAAAAGCAGGTGAGTGAGAAAGCCCAGGGCGTTTCTGGGCATCGGGGAAGTCTGCGGAGGGATGGAATATGGATGAGGCTGGTACCTAGCAGCTCGGAATGCTAAACGCTGCCGTGCGGTCGTGCCCCACGGAGGCATCTGGACTTCCCTGTGTGCGGGGACCGCGGGGACAGGGCAGCGGGAGACGACACAGGCAGGGCTGCCTTTAGGAAGCTCGTGTGGGCTGCTGGGATGGAGACCCGTTCGCCCCTTGCACGGACATTTACTCAGCACCTGCTGCATTTGGTGAAGACCGACAGTGTATTCACCCTGGCGCAGCTTCCGTTCCAAGGGGAAACACCCTCCAGACTGGGGTGGCTGGGAGGGTCAGAGGGGCCAAGCTTCCACCTGGCCCTGCAGAGTGCAGACTCGGCCCCAGAAACCGGTCGCCTTCTACCGGGGCAGCTCCAGGATGGGCTGGGGCACAGGTGGCCCCAGCCCCCCTGTCAGGAACTCGGGTCCCTTCCGATTGCATTGCTAATGCACCGGGACCTTTCTTGTCTGTGCTCAGCTCCTACTTGCTAGTATCTTTTTTTTTAATTACATAAAATCCATGTTACATAAAACTGGCCATTTGACCTGTTTGTAAGCATACAGTTCAGTAGTGTGAAGTACGTCCACCTTGGGGAGCGACCACCCTCCAGGAGGTTTGCATACCCTCTCACCAACACGCCTCCCTTCCCCTCCCCGGACCCCAGCCCCTGGCAGCCACCGTCTTTCCGTCTTGATGAGCTCCCTGACGCTGGGCACCCCACAGACGTGGGATCGGGCAGCGTGTGTCTTGGCGTGATCGGCCGAGACGCGTCTATGCCGTAGCCTGTGTCAGAGTTCCCTGGCTTTCCTAAGACTGGGCAGCGTACTATTCCACGTGTGCAAACACCACCTTGTGCTTACCCAGCCCCCCCTCCATAGACATTTGGGGTGTTCGCGCCATTTGGCTTTCAATTCTGTTGGATATATACCCAGAGGTGATGGTTGTATTTCTAATTTTTTGACTAATACTTGCCAGCCTTTTAAGTGGAACCATTTAGCGTAAAAAGGCACACTTGACCATCTCCAAAGGGCACATGCAACTGGTTAAAAATACACACACGTGCACACATGGACTCTACGGACAGGCAGGTCAGGCACATCTCAGGTGGCTTTGCTTTTCGGGCTCAGGACCCCAGCAGGAGCTGCTGCCTGTCCCCGAACAGGGGAGCGCAATTTACAAACCGTGGGTACAGTCTCTGCTCACTCAACCGGTGACGAGGACGACCCTTTGCTGCTCCAGGCAGCAGTGACTGGTGATGTCAGTCTGTGAAGAGGGGTGAGGCTTCCTGAGCCATTCAAACAAGGGACCTGCATCAGAGTTAAATGGCTTTTACAACCAGCAAACAAACAGCACGCGGTCAACCTTGTCAAGGTCAGGGGGCCCGGGGATATTCCGCTAGGATATTTGGGTGCAGACCACCTTTGCAGGGGTGCAGGGAGAGCGCTGCCCTCCTCACTCCATGATGCTGGACAGCATCCCTGGTGACAATCCAAACTGTCCCCAGAGATGGCCAACGCCCCCTGGGGGTGGTGGTGCAGAATGGCCCCTAGTTGACACCGTCCACTGTGGCCAGAGAACCCTTTGTGGTGGCTATGGAGGACACAGCCGTTATCTAGACTATGGTGGTTGAGTGACAGTAAAACCGTATACATCTGAACCAAGTCCAGCTTGGGGTCACCAGGTCAAGAACGTTTGCAGAACGGAACACTGGGGACGCTGCACCTGAAAAGAGACAGAGAGCCAGGCCCACGCGCAAGACTGCAGAGGGCAGGTTTGGTCTTTGGAACAAAACCGGCCCTGCAGGGGCTGCTAAGTGCTCAGCTCAAAAGAATGCAAATTATTCTTCGCCATGCATGAAGGCAGGTCTTCCTCACAGCCTCCGTTGCTCCCCTCTGTGGATTAAAATAAAATGCCTGGGTTCCAGTCACACCTCAGGAATGGGGCTCTCCCCAACGTGGGGTGCAGGTGGCCCTGTTCACTCTCCCATTGACCGCCTTTCACATACTGACCCCGTCCTCAGCGCACAGGCCCGGTGGAGAAGGGCAGGCTTCTCCTAGGGGCCTCTGTATTTTCATTTCAGCCCACGGTGCCACCAAACTGCTCTGGGCCGGGCCACCACCACTGACAGTAGCATTGCCTCAGCTCCAGTGAGGGACAGCACAGAGTCCTGTCTCACACGCACCCAGCCATCAGCTGGATGGGCCAGCAATTGGTCTCCAGTAGATGAAGCCGCTTTATAAAGTCCTCAGAAGGGGCAGGTGCTCTTCTCCATGGGACACAAAGCCGAATGGAAGGGACGCTGGAGTTGAACACCAGTTCAACTACATGGACCCTTAGTTCCATGCAGCGCAGCAGCCAAGAGCACAGACTCCGCCCTCCCAGGGTCCACGTTCAAAACCTGGCATGGCCACCGTGTTCCCTTGTGCAGGTCACTTCACCCTCCACACCTCAGATGCTTCCCCTGGAAGTGGGGCTGATAGACTCAATCTCATGAGGTCTTTGTGAGGAGTCAGTTTGCATATGGAAAGCACTAGGAAGCTCTTCCGGCATTCCAGGTGCAGCACGTGTCTTTCTTACTGCCAGGTAGCCGCCAGCATCTCCCTGAGCCTCAGTTTCCCCCGGTGTCAGGCAGAAACAGCAATGCCTCCTGAAGAGGGAACATCGAACAAGAAAACGCGTCTGACGTGTCTTTCTAGGCCAGTGCATGTAGCCGGTGTTCGGTAAATAAGCAGGAGTTATTTTTATTGACAAAATCATGTCCCCAGCTTCTAATACCGCTTTGCTGCCATTGTGCTGTTTCTTCTCACTGTTCGGTGTTGGGGGAGCCGAAAGATGCTCCCCGTTACCGACAATCCTTTCCATCAAAGAGCCTGTCAGATCCGTATGTTGTGAGAGCCCAGAGGTTGCTGGTACTCCACCCCCTCCCTCCCTGGCATTTCCTATCCGGTGACAATTTCCATGAAAAGCAATTATGGCCGCTGAGCAGTTAATTAGAGAATGGCTCCATTTTCCTCCTCCAGCTGTGCAAGAGTTGCAGCTGGTTTCCCATCCTTGAGCACAGTGAATCCCCAGGAGGCCACCTGCCCATTGCTGGACCGAGATGGTCCCTTCTGCCAGCACTGGGGGGCTTCCAGCCGCTCCCTCTGGGGGCGTGGCTCAGCCCCTAACTTGCTGGGTGACCCTGGGGCCAGCATTTAATCTCTCTGGGCTTCATCGTCCTTAGAGAAAGACTAATATGAGATTCCCCAACATGGTGGGAGGACTTTTGGAGCCAAAACAAAGCAAGGGCAAGGCCCCTCTGCTGTTTTTCAGAGGAGAGTGAACTGGCTTGGAATTCAAGGGACGAAGGTTCTCAGCCAGGCGGTGTGACCTCAGACGAGCCACTCCACCTGCCCAGGACTTGCACGGCACGTCTGTAAAATAGGCATTACACACATGAATCAGTTGTTTGTGTTCCTAGCTATTTATACCCCGCCTGCTTCCAAAACAGATCTGAGAAGCTTGTAATCAGATGCTGTGAAAATAGACATGGAAAATCAAAGACCAGGAGGAAGGAGGAGGAAGAGGCAAATATACCAGCCACACGGACCAACATAGTTTCTGTGGTTAATCTGACCCTTTTTGCCTGGGATCCCAGGAAGCTCAGGGCTAAATTTATTATTCCGGAATTACATGGGCCAGACAATTACCTGTTTAAAGAAAATCCACTCTTACCAGTTGTTCAAGAGGCACCACCTCCTTCCTGGAATTAAATTCTGAAAATAATCGACCAAGATACCAAGCCTCAGAAAATGGTCTATAAATGTTAGTCTTTACATTGATTCATTCAGTAACTATTTATTGCGCGATGCCAGGTGTTGAGAATGTTTGGGGACACGGGATGAACAAGCTAACAAAGTAGCTGCCCTCACAAAGTGTATTTTGGTAAATGAAAACATGCGCACTGTAATACCAACACCAAGTCAATAAACAAGAAAAGATGAGAAAATGTGCCACTTGGAAAATGATAGGGTAGAGAGGAGAGGGGCGGGGGGTGGGGGTAATGCTACCCTGGAAGGTCAAAAAAGCAACTCTGTGAAAGTAACATTGGAGCTGAAAGCTGAATGGCAGGTAAACAGAAGCCTTGACAACATTTGAGGAGAGACAACATAGCAAGCAGACCAAAACGGCAAGTGCAAATGTCCTGGGGCAGAGGGAGCACTTGGCATTTGGGAGAAAATGAAAGAAGCCTGATAAGGATGAGGAAGGGAGGGATCTGAGATAAGAGTTGCATTGGAGCCACCTGAGGGGCCCTTCAAACCATACCACACTCTAGCCCCATCTCTAGAGATTCTGAGGTAGCTGGCCTAAGGAGAACTCCAGACCACAGTGTGTTTCAGAAGCACTCCAAGTGATTCTGCAGAGCACCAGGGTGAGGCCAGTGGTGAAGGATCTTGTGGACCATGGGACAAAATCTACTCCATGTAATAGAATCCACATAAGAATTTTAAACATCTTTGCTGTTGGGTGGAGGATGGATCTAAAATAGGGCAGGAGTGGAAGGCGGGGCAGGGCAAATATTTTTTCAGGGCCCCCATTTATATCAATAACGTGAGTCATGCCAAATCAATGAGTTGGCACCATTTGGGTGGCCAGAATTCACAAGATCCTGCGACATAAATACTGCACTGGCCAGCATGAGTAACCTGTCTACCACATAGCCCTCCTGGAACTATGGCCTGGTCATGGGCCCTGGGATGACCCAATAGATGTCAGTTCAAGAGCTCCTTGGGGCATCTGGTCTACCCAATGTGCGTGCTGGGTAAGAATAGAGGATTGGCTCTAGTGTCTAAACAAGTCCCCGCCTGGATTCAGGGTTGCCTAGTGGCACTGCTGGCCCTAGCTGCTCCCAGGCACTAAAAGGGGACTTTGACTTTACAGACTGGCAAGAATATGACTCCAAAGCATAGGGCCCATGGAGACTCAGGGCCCAGACAGGTGCAAGGATGGCATTGGGAGGGGAGAGCTGATAGCAGACTAGCAAAGGCAGTGGCAGAGCCTGGAGAAAAGCGGATTCATCCTGGGATCTAGAATACACTGAGGAGGCAGAGAAGTTCTTACGAGCAGAATTTTGTGATGACAGTAGTCATTGGGGCTATTGACAAATACTTGGCGGTTTTGTTTGGGGGACGCATGACACAATCTTTGCCTACCTGAGCTTGTGCGTGGCCGTGTGAGCAGCTCTGGCCAGTGGGCTAGGAGGGAAGTGATTTGAACATCAGGTTTGAGATGACTCTAGGTGTGCAATGCTCAGTGAGATGGCGCCTCCATGAATGGGTCCTCAGGGTGGCTATGTTGAACAAATGCGTCCCCTCTCCCCGCTCTCGTGTGGACATGGCACATGAGTGAAAAATCGGCTTTGCTGTTGTCAGCCTCTGAGATCGGGGGCTGGATAGTTATTTGTTACTGCAGCATAACCAAGCTCATCCTGACTGAGGCAGTGACTTTTGAGTGAACCAAGGCTGGGGTTTCAGCCATAGTTTCCTCTTGCCTTTGGCTCACCAGGGGACTTTTGCAACCTTATCTTGGGACAGAGAGAAGGACATTGGGCAGCCCTGCTCTGGGTCTTTGGTGGTCCCTGGAATGGAAGCAGGCCAGTAGAGAACACATGCGTGGTGGCCCCCTGAAAGCTGGTCAGCCCCAGGCTCCCAAGCCGCACCCTGGCTGCGGGTTCATCAGATGAAAGTGCTATCACCTGTCAGACAAACTGCTAGAACTGTGATAAATTAATGATCAAATGGTACAGTTGGCGCAGCTACTGTACTGCCCCGGCTAGTTACAAGCGCTTAAAAAATGCAGTCGGCATTAAAAAAAAAATCAGGCGTTAAAGGGAAATGTCACCCAGCTTTTCAAAAGGATCTCTTTTAAAATGGCCACAGACGGCTTGGTTTCAGGGTCTGCATTTGATTCCTGTGCCTGATATTCTGTATTCTTGTTCACAAGGAAGGAAGGGGCAAGGTGTGGAATGCAGAGGCGGCCCAAGGAAGGTTGGGATTTCTGGCGATTCTGACCTGTCTCCAGCCCTGCGGAGCATCTGGTAGGGAATTCAGCCGTTTTGATAAACATGGGGAGACTCTTCCCACAGCCTGGCTGGTGTGACTGTCTGAGCAGCAATTGCTACACACATATAACAGCGTCAGTTGTTTTGCACCAGGCTCTGTGTTTCCTTCTTTCATTTACTCATCCTGATCGTTCCAGGAGGGGGATGTCAGTATCATCCCCATTTGTTAGACAAGGAAACACATCCTCAAACACTTAGTGTGGTTAAAAGTCTTCGAGTGCTGACAATGTGTACTTCACAAGCAGCATCTCAGACAAATGCCACCAGAGAAGGCCCTGCGTACATTTCAATGTGACTTCCCTCTTAGAGGAGAGAAGAGGGACGACCAGAGAGGTTAAGCAACTTGCCCACAATCACACAGCCAATAAGTGGTAAAGGGAGGAATTTCACAATCGCTTCTGGCCCCTAGGACCCCAGAATCTCATACCTGAGGGCCTCTGTTGGGGGGCAAAATTTCCAGAAAAAGAAAGAGGAAACGATTGCTCTTGTTAAGGCCCAAAGCTGGACTCCCCATCACGGCAGGTCCCTGCTCCATCAGTGTATAGGTTTCCTCTGTGAGTGAGCTTGGCCCTTCCACCTGCAGTTTTATGAGCTTAATTTATTCTTTTTAATATAAAATCTCATTACCTGAACATGACACCACCACTTCCACTTTATCTTTGATATAAGAACAGAGAGAAACCTAAATCAAACCTTTAAATAAAGTCTATAATCATGCTGCACTTCCACTTGCTTTTCAAATTTCTAAACAAAATTAAGTCGGAATACCTTGAGGAGAGTCGTAGAGGGAGGGGAGGGGAGCTGAAGGGGTGGGGGGAGCCCATGCAGGCGGCTCTCCTGGGCAGCCACGGGGGACGTGATTACCCAGGAAGAATCTGTCTGCCTGGCGCTCGACTCCCGCTCTTCTTTGGCTCCCTAGCCCGAGTTTGGAGAGGGAATCAGAGGCAGTCTGCCCCAAACCTGTGTGTGCTTGGGATTGATCTCAAAAAGCCATTTGCCTCACCTTGATGTATTTTTCAAGGCATTTCCTATCCAGCCGTTAATTTTCATAAAGGGGAAATCGACGATTAGTTTAAAGAAACACAGTCAGGGATTTTTATTCCCCAGGAGCTTGGGGTGGGTAAGTTGAGGCTGGGGCGCAGCGGGAGGGGGTGTCTTGGCAGCTAAAGGTGGCAGGGGCTCCTGGGGGAGCACCTACCTGGTCTTGGGGGGCAGGCTTGCATGGGCAAAGAAGGGGCGGTTGCCCAACGGAGAAGGTAAATTCTGAGAAGAGCCATAGCTTAAGTGTCTGAGGGATGGGAGAGAAGAGGCCCACCAAGGCCCATGGCTGCTTGGACAGGCTGGTGGGGACAAGTCAGCTCCTTAGAGGACAAGGGTGCTTCTTAGCAGGTCACCTGGCCCCTAGGTTCACTCTACTGGGGGGAGGACCCAAGCTCCCCTAAGTCAGCCACTTGTCTAAGTTGCACAAATTCCACCAACATTGGTCACAGGGGCAGAAAAATGTCACAGAGGAGGATGCAGTTTGGACTAAGGGCCTGCCTGGGCACCTAGACACAGAAGTTGGAGTGTCAGCCCAGTGGCTTGCCTGTCAGGTAACCCTGGGCCAGACAAGTCCGTGCTCTGGGCCTCCCTCAGTTTTCCCATCTGTGAAATGGGGGTGAATGATCCCCAATCCACATAAAATTACAATAACCTGTGTTTGTTGTTTTTTGAGACTATCACTTATCCTGACACCGGGCCAAAGTCTCTGCTCTTCCAGGAAGCCTTTCTTGATTATTGATAATGGATCTGAAACATTCATGGTCTGAATGCCAGGCACATAGCCTGGCAGCAGGGAGGGGACAAGCCAGCTCTGGTATCCACCTGCCTGAGTCCGAACCCTAACTCTGCACCTGCTCACACATGACCTCCCGAACGTTACTTAACCTCTGTTTCTTCCCTATAAATGAGGAAAATATTTTAATCCCTACTTGATGGATATGGTTCTGATAAATTAGTTCATTGCTGTTAAATTGCTTAGAAAAGTGCCTGATACATAGCAAACTGCGATAAGGGTACCTAAAAGTATTACTGATATTATTAGTGTCATTCTCACACTAGCTCAGATGCCTATGACTCTGTGTGTGTGTGTGTGTGTGTGTGTGTGTGTGTGTGTTTACATTAGGCTCAGGCAGGTGATGTTTCTATTGAAGCATGGTATGCAAACAGAAATATAAACGTAGCAAAATGCACAGCTTCAAGAATTGTCCCAAATATCCTGTGTAACCATCTTCCAGATAAGACACAACCACTACCGGCCCCTTGGAAGTGTCCCCTGGGTCCCCTCCCAGGAAGCAGCTGTCTCTTGGAGGACGCACTAGAGTAGAGGAAACACAGGAAAAGGCCAGCAGGTACTTTTGAGTACAAGTTAGGTGGACAAGGCCGGAGGGACTATAATGACAACCCCCATTGATGTTCCCCAGGGCCACACCTGTAGGTCGGGATTGTGGGGTGCTCTTGATGTCCCCTTCCCCACAGGGGGGCAGTTGGCTGAAATTACCTCTTACAGCTCCAAGGATGGATTTAGTTCACCACTGACATAAATATTTGCTGAGAACCTACTACGTGGCAGGCACTATTCTAGGGACTTGAAATACAGGAGTATGCAAAACAGATATCCACCTATGCAAAAACAGATATCCACCTGTGTTCTCGAAAATCCTCCACTCTAGCGGGAGGAAATGGACAATAAGTAATAGAAAGAATAAATAGTGATTACTTAAGATTCGGTGATTCCAGGGGGGTGTCGCAGCCAGACGAGACACGGCCACCTGCATCACAACTGTCCTCTCTACTGCCCGCTGCTCTGCATCACGCAAGGCACCAGTGGCTTCAAGACTGATTTTCCTGAACCATGTTCCCTGGAATGTGACAGTATCAGAGCCTCTCCTGAAGGAGATGAAGGTGCAGAGAGAGATTTTGCCATTGATATTCTGTCTTCCCATTTGTCCTAATGAGGACAAAACGTAGACACACAAGAGGGAGAGAAGGAGCAAAGGACAAGCTGAGCTTGTGAGATAGAGAGGAAGCTCTGTGGGCCCTTCCCTGCAGCCTGGCGGTTAGTCTTCTCCCGGGAAGAGTGCTGGCCCACCCCCTATGCTCTGTGGATCGGAAGGAACCAGTTCCCATGGCCCCTCAACTGTCATTTTCCTGACAATGAGCACTTTGCCTTAGGGGTCCCCCGCTTCCTGCCCAGAGAACATCTTATCGAATGCGCAGAGGTCCTGGAGGAGGCTCTCTCTGCGGGGTGAAAACCCACTGCCTATCTCTCCTGCGGGCAGGTGGTGGTGAAAACAGGCTGAGCTGGGAAGATGCACCTTTGCCCTGACCCAGTCTGGATGGAAAGGGAGAAGAGAGGTTGGTGGGCGGTAAGCATAGGTCAGGGGAGCCCAGGAAGAGGCCAACCTCAAATATCTCAGGGCGGAGCCCCGCTGGCAAAAATGGCCCTTGAGGAACCTGATCGGGGGTGATACTGCAGATGTTTAATGAGTGCACCTCACGGGCCCCACCAAGCATTCTGGACCACACTCGGGGTGGCCCCCGCTGGACCAGGTTTTCCCCTTTCATGGCTTAGCTTGTGGAAAACCAGGGCCTGGAGCTGGGAGGTGGGAGGTCCTGAGGGCCTTCAGATGCCCGCTCTTTGCCAGCTGGCTGCATGCATTTTACATTTTTAACAAGCAACATGACCTGGGCTAGAAGAGCAGGAAGAGACAGGGGCCTTGACTGCATGGAGCCAACACTGGTCTTGGAGAAAGAACTTTAATGCAGGATGCATACTTGAGTCAAGAGACTTCTAGCCCACCCTGCGTTTCGAGGGTCCAACTTTACTCAGTGAATAGGACAAAAGGCAGCTTGTCGACCTACAAAGCGATGTCAGGTGTGGACTGGGCATTGGCTGTACAATGGCCACGAAACTCCACAAAGAGGTGTGTTGTAAACCTAGAGTGTTTTCTTCAATGACTGTCATGCGTTGTCAAGATTTCTAAATGGGGAAATTTCCCGTAGAAATCTGAGCTTCCAGTTTCTTTTAGAAAAGCAGAATATGGGGCAGCGGTGAGCCCAGCCCCAGCCCTCCACAGTGCCCAGAGCAGTGTGGGGGCTACTCCCTTGATGGCCTGTGACCCTCAGTGCACCCTCCCAGGTCTTCTGCAACCCACATTCCTTACCTATGTCTCCTGCCTGACCCTGAGTTTGCCACTCATTAAAATATGGAAAGAGCAGAGTGTTTAAAGCCAAAAGATATGAGCTAATGTCTTAATCCTGCCCTTTCCAAGCTCATGCAATTTCTTGGAATTTCAGCTACTCCATCTGTAAAGTGCTGGTCATCATAATTGCTTCTTTAAGGGAGAATGCCAGTCACTGAGCATCAGGGCTGCACGGGGATGAAGGGCAGAGGTATCAGACTCAGGCTGCATTTAAATCCTGGATATGCCACTGCATATCCTTGGACAAATCCCTTCACCTTCTTGTGCCTCGTTTTTTCTCATCTGTAAAATGGGTGCAATAAACGGTCAAACTGACAGGCTGTTGAGAGGATCCCATGACAGCAAGGAGCATTGCACCAAGTAAAATAAGCTAGTTGGAGAAAGACAAGTACCGTATGCTCTCACTTACACATGTGGAATCTAAAGAACAAAATAAACTAACAAGCAAAAATACGGAGAACAACCTGATGGTTGCCAGAGGAGATCGGTGGGAAAGGTGAAGGGATTGAGCACAGGTTGGTCACGGGCATGTAAAGTACAGCACAGAGACTATAGTCAATACTCATGTGATAACTGTGCATGGTGCCAGGTAGGTGCTGGAAATATGGGGGTGAACACTTTGTAAAGAACATGGTTGTCTAACCACTTGGCTCTACACCGGAAACTAATGCAAAATGACATTGGTCGTAAACCGTCATTGGGCAATAATATTTTAAAGAATCAAATAAGTGGCTCGTCATTTGCTCTACGTCTTTGTGCATGTGCACGTGTGTCGTGCTGAGACAGGGGCCCTGCCCTGGGCACCCGCAAACCCCGCGGGGCTACCTTCCTGCAGGACACCTGCTTGCTCCGTGGGCGGCCATGTCACCCCGATGGGGGCGTCTCTGAGGGCTGAAGAACCTGTGGCTTCTTGCTTGTCACAGCTTCAAAGCTGGGCCTGGGGGGCGCTTGCTGGCTTGTTCTGGGGAACGGGGTGAGGATGCGGGTCCCCGTGTGGGTCTGGGGGCTCTAGGGCTGAGCAGAGACAGCCTGTTGCTACAATGCTTTTCCGGACCAGCCATGTCAAGTGCTTCCCACCCAGCTCTGCACAAGGTGCCCCTGAGTCACCCAGGGACCCGGAGCAGGTGTCCCGATGAGGACGGACGCCTATTTTTACCCACTATTGATCTTGCTGGCCCAGAAACCATCATTACCCTGGTGCAAAATGGCAGGAGCCTCCGGGCCTCTCTGGCCGAGGGGTGCCGAGCCAATTCCTCCAAGCCACCAGGCGGGAAAACCAAAATAACTTTACGAGACAGCCGTCCAGGCCCAGCCCTGCTGGGGCTCTTAGGGGGGGGAAAAAAAGAACTAACTTGGAGTCTTTCTAACATTATCCGCTGCTTTTCTTGACTTGTCTTTTTTGAAACAAAAATGAAGCTAGTCTCTAATTGATCTGCGTCTGCAGTTCTTGGCGCTGCCTGGCAGCTGGCCGGCCACGTGGGGCCTTTGCCAGGGGTTAGTTAGCCCCGCGGATGCTCTTTCTCCTGCGGCCCCTCCTGGCCCAGGGCTCTGGGCTCCCACAGGATCGACTGGGGTCTGTAGACCGCAGGGCAGCTGGGACCATGGAAGAGGGTGATGCCTTTTTCCCTTCTCACTAAAGCCAGATTCTTCTCCCCATCCAACTCCCTGACATCTCTCCTGAGTGGGCAGAGAAATAGGCTCACCCTTCAGCACCCAGAACCATCCTGTGGGGTGGGAGTCAGCAGGGGCGGGACAGTGTGAGCCCAGTGCTGGGGTGGGTGCTTGTAAATGATTGACAATCTGCTTTCTGGGGACGGGGAGGGACCCTTATTCCCGGCATCTGCGGGCTCCCGTGGTGTAAACATTACCACCATGGCTGCTTTCAAGGCATCAGCAAGACTACCTGGGAGCTGGGAAAAGACGAGGGTGGGTATGATCAGCCCCCAGGCTGCTACACACCAGTTCCGGCTCACCACTGGTTCCAGCTTTAGCACGTGCTGCTCTGAGGCCTTAGACAAGTTACTTAACCTTTCTGTGTCTCAGTTTCCTCAAGTGTAGATTGGGAATAATAATAGTACCGACTTCTGAGGATTCATGTAAGATTTAAAAGATAAATTCCCGGACAACTCTTAGAGCTGTGCCTGGTACATAGCAAATGTCAGGTATAATTATCACTATGGAGGGATTATTATTATGAAGTTCATACTGAGTTGGCAGGGTAACAGGCATGTGTACACCTATGTACATACACGTAGAGTCAGGTGCAATATCATGAACCACGAACTTGTGAAAGGCCAGGCAAGGAGAGCGTTGGGTGGAGCAGTCCCTAGAGGCTTCTTGGAGGAGGTGAGAAGAAGAAAAGAAGGGGGCAGAAGGATGGGGAACTGGACACACAGAGAGGGTCATGTTAGGGTTTAGAGATGAACGGTGGGAGTTGAGGAGATAAAGGGCCAGCACAGCATGCAGGCCAGGCCCTGGCTCGTGTGGCTCAGTGGATTGAACGCCGGCCTGCAAATCAAAAGGTCACCCGTTCAGTTCCCAGTCAGGGCAGATGCCTGGGTTGCAGGCCAGGTCCCCATTTGGGGCAAGCAAGGGGTGACCGGTCAAGGTTTCTCTCCTTATATTTTCTGTCCACTCCCCTCTTTCTAAAAACACATTTTAAAAATCTTAGAAACGATAGAATGCAGCCTGAACCCATCATCGGCATGGGCTCTCAGGTGCATGGGGACTGAGCCTCCGGGGGGCTCCCAAGAACTGGGCCCAGGGAAGAAGTCAAGGCCAGGCGGAGCCTGCACCAGGGCATCCATGCTCCTTGGGGCTCCTCTGGTGGACAACGTCCTAGAGAACTGACCCGAGGAGCGGACACTGTCCCCCTGATGCCCAGAGTTTCCCGAAGGGCCTCCCTCCAGGCCTGCTGCCCCAGCAGAGCCCGGCTGCCCCGACTCAGTAATTGCGAGTGATAATTATTGAGGGCGGACAAAGGCCTGGCTTGTTTTCTCGTGCGGGTGGGGGCCCCCGGGTGGCTTTGTTTGGGCCGGGAATTGTCGCGGGGCCTCTGTTTAGCCAGTGCTGTCTCCTCTTTGTTAACATTCCTCACTGACTGTGGCTCCTCTGGGGCTGGGGCAGAGGGAGAGAGGCGACTCCGGTGCCCTCTTGCTCCCCGTCCCCCCACCCCTGGGAAACCTGGGTCCTGCGTCCTCCTCGCCAGACCCACCCCACTGGGGACAGGAACGCGGGGCAGGTGGCGGGCAGGCCCAGAAATAACCCCGCTCACCTGGCAGGTGTAAGCCTCACATCTCAGGTGATGGACTTAAACTTGGGGCCTTTCCCGTTAGCCACCGTGAGCTGAAAACAGTCATTAGGTGTCACTTTCTATGGAGGCCTTCTCTCTCTTTTGGGGGGCAGGAGGGATAATTACACACCTGGGCCCTTCACCACCTTGCACAGCTCCCGGGACAAATGCTACCTAGGTCTCCTCTGCCCTCCGAGCCCATTCCCACCCAGCACTTACATGGCCGACAAATGAATGTTTTTGCCTGTCCCGGGTTCACATAAATAGCCACAAATTCCTATAATTAACTACAGTAAGCTAGGCTGGGATTAAAACAAAGACGGGCTTGTTTATGGGATGTTCTGAAACAAGCAATTTTCAACATTACAGTGTTAACTGCTGTCTCTGTCTTTGTTAAGCAAGGCATGGGGGAAGGGGGTGGGCAGGCATGAATGGCGAGGGGCCCCGGCTGGGGGGCTGGAGAGGGGGTGGGGATGGTCACTGCTGATGTCTCAGCCGAAAACCCTTTGTCCGTGGGTCATCGGGCCCCTGAGACTCCAAGACCCACCCCACCTCTAGGGGCGGACATGGCCCAAGAGACCCTGTGCTCTCCCCAGAGGATGGGGTGTGAGGGTCCCCCCCACAGGGCCACTGCTCTCATTCCTGGCTAAAGTGTCTCCTTCCACCCACCCAGTAAAATTCCAGAAATTGCCACCAGTAGGTGTTAAAGTGGGCCAGGGCATTAGAGACCACCTGGCCCCAGCCTTTCTCTTCCAGACAGGAACCGTGAGCCCCAGAGGGCTAATACAGCTAATTGCTGCTGCTCAGGGTCCCCCGCAAGGACTCAACCCCCCAACTTGGCCCGGACCCGCCTGCTGCCTGCTTTACATTCTTAGGCCTGGTGCGTGGAGCTTAGTGCTTCGATCAGGAAATGGTTGAAGAAAATGAAAAGATGCATCGTACGACATGGCTTGTGAAAAATTAAATTACATGTAAGTGTCTGTAAAAAAATACGAGAAAGAAAAAGGCTTCGCCGGAAAACAGTGCGCCTCCGTTTCTGTGTTATTCCCAGCAGCTTTTGGGCTAGGAAGGCAGAGCTGAGGAGCCATCAGACATTCAAGGGTCCACAAAGCCTAAAATATCTACTCTCTGACCCCTCACGGAAAAAAATGTGTTGATCCCTGTCCTAGTATATTATGCTCGTATGCTGCTTTCTTTAAAAAAACATTTTTTTTGTTTGAAAAGCAGAGTTTTGTTTTATTTTTCCAAGTTTGTGTTCTGTTCTGTGAGATGCATTCTTCATACCGAAGCCTGGGCAGACCTTCCGTGTGTGACCCTCTTCCTGGGGCCTGTTCTGCTCTATCCAGTTGGGGGCAGGTGGGGTGACTAAGACCCCTGAGGAGGCTTTGTGAACCCCCGGAGTAGTTGGAAGTGTGTCTGAATCCCCCAGGTGCAAACAGCATGTCAGGCCAAGGTCTCCCCATCGCACCAGCTGCGGGGTGTCCTCACGGCCTATGTGACAGTCCTCAGAGGGATAACCAGGTCTCTGGCAGATCCCAAGGGAAGAAATTGCCAGCAGCCCTTCCTGAAGAGGTGCACTTGCCTCGCGTGTGTGGGGCAAATGAATTTAACATTCAACAAATATTTCCTGAGCTCCTCCTCCGTGTCAGGTGCAGTGCTGAGCTTAGGGGATACTGAGGCAGACGGACGGAACAAGGACGCAGCCCTCATGGAGCTGACAATCTAGCAGGAGAGACAGAGAGTGAAAGCATTACATCATTAATGTCAAGTAGCTACTCATTACAAGGAAGGAAAATAGAGTCAGGGTGGAATACTATATAAACGAGCAAAGGAAGATCTCTAAGGAGCAACATTTGAGCAGGGAATGAATGAAAATGAATGAATGAGTGAAAGAAAAATAAAAGAGTAGAGAGAGTTTGGACAAGGGCCAGAGCAGGCTGGCCCGCAGAAGTCGCTAAATAGATGCTTCAGGTAACCCTGGAGAGAGGTAGATTGAGCACTGAAAAATGACCTTGAAAATATAGAGGTTAGTGCTGGGGGAGGGTGGGAGGGGATCCCTGCTGTAGACACCAACTTAGGACCCTGGTCACCCTAACCAGACCCCTGGAGAAGAACCTAGAGCACAGATGCTTGTCTCTATTGTCAGGATCATGCCTCCCAAGGCGCAGAGAGGTTGGTGAAGAGGACCCTGGAGCCCAGGTCCCTTGCTCCTGCGGAGGCCCTCCATGGGAGCAGGGCCGCTGGGGGCCACAGGCCTTGATTCCAGTTCACATCCCGCCATGGCATCATGGGTCTGAATGGAATTCTCCAGCATCCCACCCCTTCTACTTTTATCTGTTAACCTTACTGATTTGCCATAATGGTGCCGCCGTAAAGGCCATGGGCCTGTGGCAGGGTGACAATGCTCATAAAAAGTCAAGAAAGTGTTTAGCAGCCACCCAGGGGGAACCAGGCTCCTGCCAGGGCTGCCTGCTGGGCCCCGAGGCCAAGCGGCCGCAAACACATTCGTCTGGGCCCGAGTCAGAACCCGGAGAGGCCTGGAGCGGCGGGAGGAAGGGAGACCCAGCCGGCTCGCTCTGAGAAAGCCAAGGAAGTGAGCAGGTTCCTTGCGCGGTGGCCTCGCCGGCCTCTGTTGTCACCTCTGGAAAATGGGGCTGGGTGGAGTGATGACAATACAGCCTCTCAGGGTTGTCAGGAGAGTGGAGGAGGTGGCATGTATGAAGCCTTTTAAGGCACGTGCAGGCACGAGCTGCGACATGAGAGGCAGGGCGGCGAGAGTCCAGTCTGGCTGAGGGACGGTCATGACCTATCTGAGCATCAAGGCTCTCATCAGGCAGCAGGCTGTATGTGCAGACACGGGAACCGGGCCCCTGGAGCTGCACAGCCAGGGTTCAAGCCCCAGGCTGGGCTCAAATCCTGGCCCGGATGCTGAGGGGCCCGCTGCATGGGCCAAGTGGCTCCATTTCTCCAGATCTTGGTTTCATCGCCTCTAAAATGGAGGTAGTAATGGCCCGACTGTTGAGGATTTCTGTCAGAGCTGCCTGTGTGAGTCCCATAAACAAGGCAGAAAGAACCGGCTGCGGGTTCTGAACTCAGTAGACGGCGGGGCACCCAGTGGGGCCAGAGACGGCTTGGGGAACCCGGGCAGGTGGGGTCCTGGGCTTCTGGCTTTCCCCACCGGCAGAAGCTGAAAACTGGCCACCGTGGTTTGCTTCTTCACCCTGTTTTTTGCTAATGTGGTGCCCGAGTGCCAGGTAGGAGTTTAGAGGCAGAGGATACGTCGGGGAACCACAGACCAGGACCCCTGCCTGTGACTCTGAGTGGGAGGGGGGACTAGCAATGCATCTGGGAACAGATACATGATGTCACCTGGGGCAGTGAGTGACTGGTGCCAGGAAGAAAACAAAAGCAGCTCAGGGGCTGGTGGGCAGGGTGGTCCCTGCAGGTCCCTGTGAGGTGATACCTGAGCACATGTGACTCTCCGGTCACTTTACCCACCATGCTGCCTGCTGCCTTCTGGGAACAGTCCCACCCTGGACCCTGGGGTGTTGGTTGCTAGGGAGCCCAGGGGCTGGCCGGACACAGGCACCTGGCTCCTCAGAACTGGCTGCAATCAGCCCCAAGGAGAAGTATTTTTTTATTCGGACCAAAGGTACAATTAACAGCCTCCGCATGGGCCTCGCCCAGCCCCAGGGCTGCTCACGCCTGACTGACCGGCAGGAGGGAGGGAGGGGACCCTCCCAGCACCCCTCTGTCAACGGCCAGGGCTATTTTGGTGACTGTTATTTGGGCAAGGAGTGGGCTAGTGGCTTGTGGGAAGGAGGAAAGGAGGGAAGAGGCTAAAATTACTGAGACCAGACAGAGGTGACAGGCCTCTACCCTGTCCTGGGTCCGGCCTCCCTTCCTGGGTGAGGAGCCTTGTCCTTGGCCCCCCGAGGACAGGCCGCTGGGGGCTCAAACCCACCTAGAAACTCCTTCGTTTTGGCTGATGTGAGTCATGTCGCCATTAGTTGGGTGGTTCCAAGGGGGTTAAGTGGCCTGCCAAGGTCACGCAGGTGGTAGGTGAAGGACAAATGTCACGGATGTTGAGAAGTGGCAGCAAGTGAAGCAAAGACCAGTCCTGTCCAGGTGGCGTCCTCTCGGGATTCGGTCTGGGAGAATCAGAGAATTCTCTGTCCCTTCTCCACTTGTCAAAATCCCATCAGCCAAGGCCACCGCCTCAGTAATGGCAGATGTGAGGAACCCAGGCATCTGTGGTCTCACTCTGCTCCGCATGGCGGGTCGGGGAGGGAGGTGGGCAGAGAACCCAACTTCCAGGCCTCAGCCAGCTCTCGGGAGTGGACCACCTTGCCAACAACTCCCTGGGTGACTCCCTGCGGCTTCTCCCAGAGGGCCGTGCCGGCTGAACGGGGCCTGTGGTTTATTCAGCTCAAGGGTCAATGTCTACGGCATCAGTGAGCCCCCCTCTACCTTCATCTTGGGATCTAGTCACTCACTGTGCCTCTGGTCAGTCACCCCTTAAATGCTTTCAGAGTGTGACCCCTCTATCTCTGGCATTCTTCGAGACACAAGCAACGCAGTGGGGGACAGACCAAGTCCCCACGTGGGCCCAGAACGTACTTAGAGGAGGAGTAGACAGATAGGCAGGTGTAAGTGCAGCCATGTGGCATGAAGATGAATAAAACAGGGAGGAAGAAACCTGAATACGTTATGTAGGCACGTGCATGTGTGTGCATATGTACGCAAGCATATGTAATATTTATGTGTACATGTGTATCTCTGTGTTGCATGTGTGTTTGTGTGCATTTGTGTCGGGGGTTATTGTGCAGAGTGCTGGGTGGGGTGACCTGGGAAGATCATATTTGAACCAGGATACCAAGGAAGTGAGCCTACAAGGTCTGTCCGGAAAGTATCGAGCCAACGTCAGTATAATTAAAACCGTTCGCGGGGCCGATACTTCTGGGACAGACCTCGTCTGAGCCATTCAAATACCTGGGGAAGAGCATTCTGGGAGAGGATGTGAGGCTCAGCATGCTGAGGGGACAGTGTGGTTGGAGGACAGAGAAGGAAAGACCTCGGGACCCTTCCTGCATCCTTCTGCCACCGCAGGTCCTGGGGGTGAGGCAGCCCCTGCCCTCTCTGTCACCCATCACAGTCCCCTGTCCCCATCCCCAGGCAGTTCTCTCTCCCTCTCTCTCTCTCTCTCTAGTCTGAGCCCCTGGTGAACCTTCACCCTACAATTACCATCCTCTGCCCAGGGCTATTTCCTGAGGACTTGTAAATAGAACCTCTTTCAGCTCCACACACATTATGGTTTGTCTAAAACGGTGTCAAAGGAGCCAATTTTCCTGAACGGGGACTATTGACGAGAGGTAAAGTTTACAGAGGATTCCCGCAGGACCGGGGCCCGCAGGAGTCCAAAACAAGGGCCCGGGTGACGCAAGCGAGGGGCAAAGCCAGCTCGACAGAAGGGCAGACCTCGGGCTGCTCTCTGGTGGCTTTTGTTTGGGACGTGGGAAGATGATGGGGTCCCAACCTGAGCAGCATTATTGAGGTGGGACCCCCCCGCAGGCTCTGGGAGGGGCAGTGCCCGGTGCCAGGCTGGACTTTCCTGCTCTCTCCCCCTCTCTGGACCTTTGTGAGCAGACACCAGCCACTCTTGACCTGCCTGCTATAACCAGCAGCAGCCATCTTGCAGAAGTGAAGGAAGTTTATAATCAGAGAGAGGAAAGAGGTGGGAGGAAAAGATGTGGGGGCCCCAAGGTTTCCCCATCCTCCATGGCAGCACTTCGTGGCTGCCCAGGCCCAAGCGACATTTGTGGATGCAGAAAGTGGCCCGGCGGGTGGTTGAGGGGAAGGCAGGCTGGACCGGGGGCCCCCCAGGAGATTGGGGTTATTATCTCCATCCTCCTGATGAAGAAACTGAAGCCCAGAGAGACACCACTCATTTAATCCTCAAAGTCACACATGCGATCAGTGGCAGAGGTAGGATTTGACCCAGGTGACCCGAAAGCCCATGAGTCTTCTACACTCCGGACGCCTCCCGGTCCTGCCTCTGCTAAGGCAAACTCAGCAGGTCCTGGGCAGGGCCCTCTGAGCAGGAGTCTTTGTGATCTTGACCTTCCAGCAGCCCCAGAGGCGCATCCCGTGCCAGCACTGCAGCTACGGAATTTCCATGGACCAGGCCTGAACCCTGCAAGGCAGATGCCAGCCGCTTTGGCCCAGGTTCCTGCCTCACTATGCTTCTATGAATAAAGGTTCAGAGAGCATTTTAGGAACCAAAACCACCTAGTAATCTTCCCTGCTTTTTTTTTTTCCTAACAAGACAAAAAGCTAGAACAGATGTTCATGGAACTAACGCTCTAACTGGAAAAAGTGCACTTGGTTGGATTATATGAAGATGAACCAGGCAACCGAGGTCTAGGATCAGATTCCAGACCCACATTTCCCTCGAAGTCATTCAGCTTCTCTCAGCCTCGGTGGAATTGCTCACCAAGTGGAATGGGTGTTACTCTCTGCCCTGTTAGTATCCCATGTGCCTCAAGGAAGAGTTGGGTGGAAGTAAGACACAGCAGTCAAGATCATGGGTTTTAGGACCAAACAGATCTGGGTTTGGGTTTGAATTCTCAGCTCCACCATCTCTAGCTGTGTGATCTTTGATGTCTGATAGTCAGTGGCCTCTCTGGGTCTGTTTCCTTGCCTGCAAAATGGAACTAGCAACCCTTCCCCTGCCTCTCTCCCAGGATGGGTGTTGGGTTCCCAAGGAGAGTGGAATAGGAGAGTGGGATGTGTCACGGGCTTTCCTCTTCCCTCTGAGGACTGAGTTGTCAAAGGATTCCGGTTCTGTAAAATGAAGCAATAAAATTCCTATTTCATAGGACTGTTCTAACAGTGAAATGCACACCTACAAAGCAGAGGCCTGAAAAGATGCTGGCTGCTGCCTTACTCTTATTATTATCTTATTGTTATTATTATTCTCACCAAATATTATTGCTCGTTGGAGAATTCCCAAGCTGGAGTTGGAGCTAGAATCTTGGAGACATCAGACGTGGAAGTCTTTGTTTGTGCTCATGGCCATAGGACCTTTCTTTATTGTTCGTGAACATGCCTCTTTCCTGTGGATATTCTTGAGATTAATCCTGGTATGATGGTTAATGTTATGTGCCAACTTTATGACCAGACTATGGCGACCAGTTGTTTGGTCCAACATTAATCTAGTTGTTGCCATAAAGATGTTTTTCAGATGTGATTAACATTTACACTCAACTGACTTTAAGTAAAGCAGACTTGACCCTTCATAAGGTGATGGGCTTCATCAAACCAGCGGAAGACCTGAAGAACAAAGACTGACATTCCTGAAAGAAGGAATTCTGCCTTCGAATGCAACATAGAAACTCTGACTGTTTTCAGCCATTGGATTCAAGATGGCAGCATCAGCTCTTATCTGACTCTCCAGCCTATCAGCTTACCCTGCGAAGTTGGAATTTGCCAGATCCCACAATTATGCAGACAGCTCCATAAAATAAAGCTCTCTGTGGATCGACAGACACAGATAAATAGATAGATGGTAGACCTTCATAAAACAAAAGCTATAGATAGGTATAGATGATATAGATACATAAATATAGACTAATATGTATAAATCAATACATACAATTTTATATATATACTAATATACCTTATTTCAGCCTACATGTCTTGGCAAGGAGCCCCAAGTGGGAAATGTTCAGAAATCCCTAGCAAACACTTGCTTCTCAAATGTGAGTCTAGAGTTGAGCTTTGAGCTCCCCGCTCCAATGAACGCTGTCATGTGGAAAAATATCTCGGTTATACCACCTCTGCCTACTTCCAGTCACATCCCCCTAAAACTAACCTGCAGGGAGCAACTGGGTACCTTGCCGTGCACCGTGGTGCTTCCCAGAGACACCTGCGTCCAAGCCACCTCCAAGTGGAGGTAGATGGAGCCCCTCTGCAAACTGTGCAGCCCCCCACAGACTCGGGGACACACATCACTCTCGTAAACAGGTTTACAGCCTGAGACTGCTTCTGGGGATGATGGAAGCTCACCAGCTCCCAACCCATCTATCATCTTGTCGACCTCCCTGGCTGTTGGGGGGAATTTGAGAACTGTGACTTTTTCGATTTAAATATCCAGAATGCTTCCCTTGTTAAAGCGGGGCAAGTCTGAAGTGGAAATGAGCCCGGCACGCAGAACAGTCCTGTACTTAGGTGGCTCTGAAAGGGCATGCCCCAGCCCCCGAGACGGGCCCGCGTTGTCCATCAGCCTGGCTTGCTGGTGACAGAGCCTCTGTCTTCTCAGCGCTGTGAGTCATTGGGGAAGCCTGGGATTTGGGGTGACGAGACTGGGATTTGAGTCCTGCATCTGTTTTTCTATCGGTCTGACTTCGAGTAAGACCCCCACACTCTTTGTGCCAGATCTCTTTGTTGTGAAAAAAGAAGGTAACAGCAATTGCAACCCCTGCCTTATTAAGTCCATCAGTCAGGGCCAGAGGGATCAAACTGCATAACAGATAACTTCAAAAGTTCAGTGATTGGAAAGGACCAAGGCTGACTTGTTCATTTATACCCCATGTCCATCAAACATTGGCACCCACTCTGCTCCATGCCATCCTCAGTCACCTAGGCTGACAGAGGCACCCTCTGGAATATCACTGTTTATCGTGATAAGGTGAAAAGAAAGTGACAAATTGTGAATTAACTCTAAAGTGCTACCACCCAGAAGTGGCACATTCATTGGTCTGGGCAAGTCATAAAGCCACACCTAACTTTAAAGGAAGAAGGACATATAATATGTCCATGTGCCTGAAAGGCAGGGGAGGGGGACCTAAAAATTTTGTCAAACAAGACTAGGATCTTCCATACCAAAGTCTGAGGAGGAACATGTGAGAAAATCCCTTAGCAGGCTCTGGAAGCTGTCGAGTTTTCATATTTGTAACTATTCTCAGACTATTCTGGCCACTGAGATGACCACCTTATAAGTAAGAACTGTCACACATTCCAATGTCATGTCTACTTTTGTATTTATAATTACATTGGTGTCAAGAAGTCCAGCTGTGATCATTGAGAAATGAAGAGAAGAGAAACAGAGATAACCTTACTATGAAAAGATGCATTAGTGCCAAGTGAGAACCAATCGACAAATGTATTATAGACTGTTTATATAACTCAAGAGCACATTGGTATAGCAGCCAGAGCTACACCATATTCTTATTTCAGTCAACGATGTGGTTTTGGTACAACAATATTATTCTTCACCTTAAATGCCTGTATTTTAAATTTTGATTAGTAATATTTTAAAATTTGAATGTTGTTATTTTTTTAGCTAACTTTATATTTAATTCATCAACGTGTTCACATTAGGTAGCTGTAGAAGGGCTATAAGCTACATTTTGCCAGGAACACTTGCTGACCTCTATGTCACCCAGCATTGGGACTCCCTTCCTGGGATAGTGGAATCCTCATTGAGTGAATTAAGGTCTACTTCCTTTCAGAAGCTGAAAATGCAGCAATTTGCGTTCCTAGCCTCCCTTGCAGCTAGGGGGAAATCACGTGACCTGGGTCCACCAATCAAATGCACTTTCATTCAACTGATCAGATTATGATGGAAAAGAGGAGAGAAACTCTGTGGAATCCTTTCAGGGGAGACTGGTGGCTGTGGTGGCTGCTATTCCAGGGCAGAGATAGATGGTGTCTGCAGAGGTAACCCCAGACTCCATGCCAACTGCGGCCACACATCAGGCCCTGCAGGACAGGTTCTGTCATCCGGCCTCGTGTTACGGGGCCTCTGCTTTTATTCTCTAGTCTTAGGGGAGAGTCTGTTAACCACTCTACGGCCTTTCACCAATATGTTTTCTGCTTGTATTAGGCACCATGGTGGTGAAGTGATATTAAAATAAAAATAATCCGTGCCAAACCTCAGCATCCACATGAAGCAACCCCTCCCAAAAGAATCGGGTACATAACCTAAATTTGATAAACCCTAACCTAGTGGGGCCTATTTTAAAGTGGAAAGACGGAGAATGTGACAGAGAAAAAAAAAACCTGCCGGGGTCCCACAATGGGTGAATAATGGAGCCCAGACCAGGACCCAGATGTCTTGCCTTCAGTCTCCAGGTGCCTCCCAACGAAGCAGACCAGCTGGGGCAGCGCTGGCCTTCTCTGGGCCTTGGCAGGTGGGGAGGGCTTGCGGCATGAACCGGGTATAGATTATAGTCAAGGGTCCGACCCCCAGCAGCCGTTGCTCCAAGCAGCCTGGCCAGGAACACCCGGGGCCTGAGCATTAGGGTAGTGGCCATGGGCCAACCGAGAGCAAGCCGGGGGGCGGGGGGGGGGGGGCTCCCGACAACCGGCCTGCCTTGCAAACAAGCAGCTGTGCCTGAGAGAACGTGATAATAGCAGGCCCCGCCATCCTGCCCTCTCTCTCTGGCGGGGACAGGCTGCAATTTACCGTCTTAACCAACACAGATACGGCTCACAAGGGCATGCATTTTGTGCAGCTGTATACAATTTCTGCAAACTTTCTCCTCCTCCCTCTAGTCAAGGGTTGGGGCTGGGTCTCTCCCTCCCCGCCGCCCCACCCCACAGATTTCCCCTGCAAGGTCACTGCCGAGGCCTGCTGGATGCAACCACTGGGTGTCCTCGCTCATAACGGACACCCACAGCTTAAGCGGGGGGGTCGGAGCGGGAGTGGTGGGGAGATGGTGCAGAAAGGTCCCTGCCAGACTGTCACCGTGCCCGGAATTTTTCCATCCAAGAGCCAGTCCTTTGGTAAATCATGGCTCTCATCACGTACCTGCTTGACAGTGATTATCTGCGGGGACATTAAAGACAATGTTTATCTCAGGGGATGTCTTCAGATGCCTGAATAAAGAGCCTATATTATGAAGTATAACTGCACAGGCCTGAGCTGGGTATGGGGGTGGCGAGCGGGTCGAACGGGCCTGTCCTGAGTCCTGAAAGGAAGTTCTTGGCCTCCGCCATGTGCTGTGACCCTAACGCCCAGGAACTGGTCTCGGGGCGTTGCCATGAAGAGTGTGGGAAGTAGAAAGAGCAGGAGCCAAGGGGACTTCTGGGCTGGTGGAGAAATCGACTGAGAGTGACTGAATGGGACACGGCATGAGCCACTTGTTCTCTAGGGGCTTTTGCTTTACACATCTGTGTATTGGCGGTGATGGTTCTACCCGTCAGGACAAGACAGGTTATGCTGCAGTAACAAGCAACCCCCACAGCTCAATGGCTTCCAACAACACAGATTCATCTCTCCCTCATGCTGCAAGGCTACCAGGGATCAGCTAGAAGTTTCCGCTCCTTGAATTCAGAGCAGCTACTAACTCAAGTGTTGCTGGTTGATGAACCAGAGGGGAAAAGAACATGGAGATCTTGAACCGGTTATCACGTCTTGGCCTATAAATAACTGACACCCTTTCTGTCCACACTCACTGGTCAGAATTAGTCTCCACAGGGACCCAGAAGCGCAGTCCTACCATGTGTCCCAGAAGAACAGAGCCGAAGATACTTGGTGAATAGCATTAGTGCCTTCCACAATAACCATGAAATGCACATCTATGTTTATTGAGACAATTAAATGAATTATATATGTCACAAGTTTTATGTAAGTATAGTTGTTCTTATTACAATGACAATGATGATGGTGATGTTCATTATTGGTAAGAATATTAAAAGAGGACCCGAGTAATCTATCAACAAAGGGATAGCCGCTGTTTTAAACTGCTACGAAAATGATAGAAAAGTTGATATAATATCAAGAAGGGCCAGGCGGATCCTGGATTTGCCTCTTGTTGCTGTGTGATCTTAGGAAAGATGTTATCCATCTCTGAGCTTGCAATTGCTCGTTTGGACGATAGAAGTCTTAGGCTCAATATCTGGGAATGAGCTTGAGGGGAGAGAGAGTATTAATGAAAGGAGCCTTTGGCTCACCCCCACTTGTTGGAGTAGCCTGCATCCCTTGGTGCTGAGCCCAGGAAAATCTTGGCCATTGGAGCTGTCTGCACCGGGCTTATGAATCTCAATTCCTAAATTATGGGCGACAGTGGCTTCTTAAAGAGGAAATGAATTGTTGCAACACAATCCATCCATGTTGTATCGATATGATTAGCTAGTTATCCATGGAGTGCAGTAATTTGCTTTGATTTTTAAGTATCCGTTAGCAGCCAAGTCCTAATGAGGCGGCTCTAAATTGATTAGATCCTCCAAGATACAGCACAGTTCACAGATGTTTCAGAAAACTGTCAAGATCCCGAGACTGGCATTTCATTGGATTTAATGATTGCTGGAGAAGGTGTGCATCCCAGCCAGATACAATCACATTTGTCAGCATGATCCTTTTAAGCACAATTCAATTAAAGTGTTATTCTCTAATTTTATTAGAGCCGGAGGAGCCCAGAGCTAATGCAAGCTCTCGATATAGCGTCAGGAGGGAAGTGTGCACAATTTAATTTCCCTAATTGGAGTTTAGTGATCTAACATGCTTTTCATATCTTAATTCTTGGGATAATCTCCGGTTTTTGCACCTGCTACAATGCCTTTAATGGAAATCAGGAATCAGAGGCAACCGTTAACGCCTGGCATGGAATCGCTGGGTCGCATCTGCCCCGTTGAAGGGAATTTTCACATCTGGACTCGTGGGTCGGGCCAGATCCTTCCCCGCTGATCTTGGCCTTGACTTGGATAAGGTGCTTCTCTTCCCGGGCAGGCGGTCTGGGAATGCAGGTGGCAGGAAGCACTTGGGCTAGTTTCAGATCTCGGTTCCATCCTACATCTGCCCAGCCACTTGGTCAATACTGAGTGGGTGACAGCTCTATGCCGGGCACTGGGTTAGGTGCTGGATGCTCACACATGAGCAAGTACGAGGTGGCTTCCAACATCATGGGACTTAGAGACCGAGGAGGGAGAGGCTCACAAAATCATGCGGTTAGTAGAACAATTCCCATTGTAATAAAAGGTATGAAGGGAAAGACTATGTAAAAGAAACCGTCTACAGCACTTGCAGGGAGGACCACTGAGGTTTTAAGCCAAGGCTCTGCGGAACCTTCACAGCTAAAGACCTCGGATGAGGACCAAGGTAAGCAAGCCCTCATGCAGGACTCGCCCCCCTGCCTGGGCAGGCCTCACCCTTCAGGTCCGGGGCAGACCTCAAGGTTTGGACAAGCCTCTCATCTTTCAGAAAAATAAGCTGTGGGTGGGTGGGGAAGGGGACAGAGGGGAGGAAAAAGGGGGATGGATGTCATATAACAACAATAAAATTAAATTAAATTAAAAAAAAAAAATAAGCTGAAGGCCTAAGACCAGAATATACTCAGTCAAGTCTGGAGACCTGGGTTATTGTGTTGCCTTTGGTTATGAACAAAACCAAAACACAGAACGCACAAGACCTAGCTTTAGAATCTTGCTCCCAATGTGCATTAGCACATTTAGTGTCCCAACACTCTTGGGACGGAAGTACGCTCAGTAAGGGCCTGCAAGGTAGAGAGAGGGAAACGAAGATTTCAGGAGGAAGAGTGATTTGTCGGTGGTTTCAGCCTTTTCTTGTCAGCAGCCAACTCACGGGGATTTTCCAGGTGGGTCCCGGCCACCCCTCGCATCCGCACGACCAGGATACACAGGTGAGATGACAGATCCTGGCTGTCGCTAGCATTGAGTGGGTGCTTGTAACGTGTCAGCGGCTCTTCTGCATGCTTTGCAAGTATTATTAATATGTCCATTAATATGTCTAATGTCCCATTAGACATGTGAGGCAACTGAGGCCCAGAGAGGTTAGGTGAGTCGCCCAAGATCACACTGCTGGTTACAGGTGCAGTCTGGCTGTAGAGTATTTCTGCTTTCCTGCCTGGTCTCCTAGACGGGCAGCCTCCGGAGGTCTCAGGACAACGAGTGCTGTGCACACACTGAAGCGAGGTAGGGGGAAAGGTATCCAGAGAAACCGTAGCCTTTCTGACTCTGAACAGCCCCAGATGAATGCCCGAAAGCTTCCTGGGGGAGGCCCCACCAGGGGTCGGGAGGCATCTTCTGCTGGAACAGCCCGGAATGAGAACAAGACACTCGGGGCGGGGGCTCCCCTGGGGCTGGGTTTCTCTAATGGATCCCCACCGGACAGGCCCAGGAAAAGATGTTGCCGACGGGCAAGGTGGCTCCGCACAGGAGTGGTCGCATCGTCAGGACCGATTAGGGGTCAAGTTTGTCTGGGAGCCTGGCTGCAGGCCAAGGCAGGGGGAGTGGGAAGAGGAGAGGGAGGTGATTACAAGGGAAAGAGAAGCAGACGGAGAGGGACGGGGGAGGGGAGCGAGAGAGATTGAAACCGGGAAGAGGAAGGAGATACATTGAAGGAATGGCGGGGTGGGGGGGATAAAAAGAGAAGAATTTTGAGCAAGCACTTTTTAATCTCTTCTCCCCATTTTCCTTACCCCATCCTATGTCCCTCCTCCTTCCAAGGTGGGGATTAAGTTATCCTGTCAATAGCAAATAGAATGAGGCTGGAGGACTTGGAACATGATGTGGGGAAACAATGGAATAATTGTCTGTGTGAACCCTGGCCAGCTAAAATGATTCTCCCCAACCTTTTCTGTCCCCGGTGGGGTGGGTGGCGGGGGAACGGAAGGGGGGGTCAGGTCACAGGCCTGCTGGGGGAATTACCTCTCTGTCTCTCTCCCCGGGGGGTGAAGATTCATTTCATCTCATCATGGTGCCTGACTGTCTTGGCCAGGTAAATGCTCACGACAGTGAAAAATGACATGTGGCTCCAGAAAGGTGTACCAGAGAAATAAAACGAGGCCTCCAGCCTCCTTCCCAGAAGCTGGCACCCAGGGCCCAGGGGAGAGATCCCAGGATGATCCTGAGACTCTAGGAGCCTCAGTGACCCTTCTGGCCCCCCAGGAAAGAGGGGCTCACCTATGAGCATGCCCCCACCCCCAAAGAGCTGGGTAGGCTTAGGGTGCTGCTTGAATTTCATTGATTCAGGCAGAAAGATGCTGATCCCCCAACTTTTGATAACAATTTTGTCCATGTGCATTACAGGGGCAGTCTTGATGGCTGCGTCACTACGCAGTGGTGTCCCAGGGTTCCTTTCTTCCTTCCCTCCCTTCCTCTCTCACTCCCGATTTCCCCTATTTGAACAAATATTTACTGAGCACCTACTCTGTGCCAACCCCTAAGGTCTGGGACTCTGGTGGCGAACAAGACAAATGGGTAGTTCGCACTCTATAAAACAATGACAGATGGGACACACGCGTACCCAGTCCAGCAACACTACATATAAATAGTGGTGAGCGCTCTGAAAAAATGGCGCAAGAGACATGGGATCAGGGAGCGTGGGCTGGGGTGGGCAGGGGGCACCCGGAGATTGGACGATCAGGAGGGGCGTCTCTGAGGCGGTCTGTGAGCAAGTGGAAGAGTGGGAGGAGATGAGGTCAGGGCTGAGGATGGGTCACATTTCGCGTGAACCAAATTTGCTTCGGGTGAGATGGGTGGCCACGGCCCAGGTGAGAGGTGGGCCAGGTGGGAGCTGTACTGTCGAACTGGGCCGGGGGGATCCTGGGTGCATTTTGTAAGTGAGCTGGTAGCTCAGGGGTTGGAGGAAGAGTGGAACCATCCCAGGATGATGACAAAATAAGCCCGCCCCCACCCCACTACCGGTGAGTGGCTCCCCTGCAGGAGGGCAAACTGAGGCAAACCCCTTACCCTTCTTCCCAGGGCTCTCCGGTGCCCCTCGGAGGAGAAGGCATGCCTCGTAGGACATTTACTCTTATCACCCCTGTCGGATGCCTCTCTGCAAAGTGTCACCACCCCCTTTTTGCACAGGGAAAAATGTATCTACATATGCCTCAATTTCCATTGATCCATTCTGAATCAATGCTTTTAAAAAACCTCATGCACACTTGGCTTAAGAGCCAAAGCATGCATTTTATGGTTTGACATGGTGTCATCGATCGGAAGCACACGTGTGTGTGTGTGTGTGTGTGTGTGCCCACTTGCCAGAGCCCCCTGCCCACCCTGGAGGCCGCGCGGGCGCAGCGCGCGTCCATAATGGCCTTACCCCCGCCTGCACCTTCGACGCCTCCCCTGGCCCTCAGCATGGGGCCCTTTCTCAGGATTTTTGAAAAGATCGATAAGGTGCTGAGGCCTCCCGCTGCTGCGTGTCACTCACGTTCCGCCATCCCATAAATTATGAATCCGCCTCTCTCCCTGGCTCTAATTTCTACTGCAGTCATCAATGGCTCTGTGGCGGCCGATGCTGCTCAGCCTCGGAGGTAGGGAGGGGGCCAGCTGAACTTCAGTGAAGATACCAGTCCTGGGGCGCCAGGCTCAGGAAGAGGGGCTGTGTCAGGTGGGAGGGCGGCAGCCACGC
This sequence comes from Noctilio leporinus, assembly GCA_004026585.1. Lineage (NCBI taxonomy): Eukaryota > Metazoa > Chordata > Mammalia > Chiroptera > Noctilionidae > Noctilio > Noctilio leporinus. The sequence continues at coordinate 56,530 of PVIW01003822.1, forward strand.
CGGTATAACTGGAGGAGCAGAGGGGAGCGGCTGGGGCAGGGGCTGGGCCTTGTTAGAACCGAGGGTTGCCAATGGTCCTGGAACTTTCTCAGTGGGTGGGGTTGGGTCAGAACCCACCCTCTCAGCTTTGGAAGAAAGAACGTATTTCTGGGATAAAAGAGAGAGATCCAAGGTGGCATAAAATGTCATCTTCTCCTGCTGGGTTCCCCATCCTGGCTGTTAGGCCAGCTGGGGGTTTCGCTAAGGCTGAGGCAAGCCGAGGGTAGTAGAGAAGACAGTGAGCCCAGCATCAGTTGATGGGGAGAGGGTGTTCCTCATGCAGAAAATGGTGGCTAATAGATTGGTATGCTTTCTCCACCTAGTTTTCCCCAACTGCAGTTTTGCAATGAAAAACAGAAACAGCATTGAGCCAGAAGGCCAAGTTGTAATGTCTTGCAGTATGACCCAGAGAAATCCATTCCTCCATTTTGACCTCGGTTTTCTCATCTGTAAAATGGGTACAGGGCAATGCCTGTTTTGCATGCTTCATAATAGAGATGGGTAGCAGGAGGCATGTGGGGTTATTCTTCAAGATCTAAGAAGAACGTGAAACAGATTGGTGCCAATATTTGTGCCATAAAGAGTGTCTTAGTCCCACCCCAGGAAATGAGACTCTAACATGCTCTGGGTGGCACTGGAGGCTAAACTAAGAAGATAGCCTAGGTCTATAGCTATATTGACCTCTGTCTGCTCATCTTGGGGTCCAGCTGAGGCTGAGGGCAGCACTTTGGTCAATGAGCACTGTTTCCAGGTTGGGAACAGTCACAGGCTCCCCTATCCCCATTCCAGTGAATTGAGTGGGTCTTGGTAACACCAAGAACTAGTACCGGGACAGAGCCCCCAAGCCTACCAGTCTCACAGCTGGTCTTCCAGAGAGGCAATGTCTCCGGCCCGGAGCTGAGAGCCAAGCAGAGAGACCTATTCCTTTGACATTCACTCATATATTCACCCCCATGATGAAGTTCCTGTGAAGAACTCAGTGCAGAGTAGCTGCTGTAGCAATGCTGGTCCTCATCATTCATTCATCCTTTCACTCAATCACTGGGCTGGTTTGCATAACTTCAGGGTGTCACTCATACATGTGCAGGGGCCTGCCCACTCTCTCTAGGACATGAGACACTGGGCCAGGATCTCCAGGCTTCACAGATGAATAGAAGAGAGCCCCCTCTCACCAAGGATTTCACAGTCTGTAGCAGAGGAGAGAAAGATGTCTAGTTTATGACTCCAACATAAGCTAGAAACAATAAGTAGTCCCTACAAGAATAAGAGATAGAGAAGGAAGAGGAATGTGAGGAAGAGGGGGAGGACAAAGAGGAAGGGGAAGTAGGGGAGGGACAGAGGGAGGATGATGACGATCTCAGGGCTCAAGCGGGCAAAGTCCACCAGGGAAGCACCAGAGGTGGAGAAATCTAGAAATGCCTGCCCCACCTGCAGGAGGCAGCAGTGACCTACCTCCAGACCATTGCTTTTGTCCGGGAATGTGGGGAAGAATCACCAGGTCTTCTGATACATTATGGAGAAGCTGGAAATTCCAAAAATTGCTTTGCACTATTTTCTGAGTTTTAAGAATATATAGTGCAGGCCAATAGAAAGGGCCACTAGTTTGCAACTCCTGTTCAAGTGTCACAGGAAGAAATCCATTCCTTCCCAAGGAAGGCTTCATGGTGGCCATCGAACTTGATCGTGAGGACTTGGTAGGACTGACATTTGGCATGGGAAGAAAGGACTGATAGGGACCTTAGAGGGAATCCAGTCCATCTATTCATTGTCATATGTTAGGGAACAAAGGCCTAGGAGACAGGCCTTTTGGTTGCTAGTTAATAGGGGACATATTTCCAAAAATGGGGAAGAGTTGGAAAAGTAGGGGACAAATTGTGGGGAACCTTGAACGTCCAGCAAAGGAACTGAATGCTTACTATGTGCTAGGCTCCATGCACCAATTTACTTAATCTTCAGAATGCATTCCCATTTTACAGATGAGAAAGCTGAGGCTTAGCGAGTCTTAGAAACTTGCCAAGTTCACACAGCTGGTAAACGGAGGAGCAGACACTCAGATGTAGGCCCTTCTGACTCCCAAACTGACCACCATATCATGCTGCAAGAGGAAATCACAGCTGGATTTTCGAGAGAGGTTCCGTATTTTGAAATTGTCTAATTCATTGACTCCTGTTTTGTTTCTTTGACTTGAAGATTAGGTTTCCACATTTCCTGAGAAGTCTCTCCCCGCCCCTTTTTAAACACAGCTGTCTTTGAGGGCAGGGAGGAGGAGTGTTTTAAATAGGAGTTGTTTAACTAATTGCCAATTATCTCTGAATAGGGTATGGTTTCCAACAGCTGTAAGGGATTTTGGTCCCCATCCATTGCCTACTGTTGCTGGTACTTGGAGTGTGTTGAGATATTCTTGGCCTCTTGCTTCAAAGAGACGGACCAGTGCCTTGCCCCCTCCTCCACTCCACAGGCTGTGTCCGTGCTGCTTTTGTGCGAACTGGCTCACTTAGACGGACCCTAGCTGTATTTGACTATGTGAAGGTTGGGTAAAGGTGCTTTGCTTCTCTTTCTTTCTCTCTCTCTCTCTCTCTCAGAATGGCTTGTGCCTTGGTATATGTGGGGACAGAATTCTCCCCCAGGACCTGCCACCCATGCTCTCATTTCCCAGTGCATTTTCACACACACCCCCTGTTCAATTTCAACTGTGAGCCCAGAATTGGCCTCCTCCATCCTGAATCTCACAGAAAGCTCAAATACGAGATGCCGTAAGACCCCAGCGCAGATGGGTGATGTTAATTGTCCCTCCTGGCTCTGTCTGCTGGATTCCTGGGAACAGGCTGAGGGGTAAACCTTTGTAAACGTTAAATCTTCTTATGGTTAAGATATCCCGCGCTCTTTGATGTTCCCAAACAAGTTGACTCCCATCTTGGTTGAGGGTGTGTGGCCCAGACAGGCCAAAGGCTTGTTTAGTCTTTTGTCTTTTTCCAGGCGGGCTCGGTGATGATAAGTTCACCTGCAGCTGAAATATGAATAAGTCCCTCTTCAAAGCCAGGTTTGGGGTGGGGTTAGGGGAACAGGAGGCAGTGACACTCAGGGCCAGCCAGCCCCCATCCCCAGGAACCAAACTTGATATGACTCGTTTTCTCACCCAAGTCTCTTTGGATTCAGGTAGATGACCCGGTCCGTTATGAACTCCTCCTACTGAAATAGAAAGGGGGTGGGGGCCGATTTTAAAAAATCCATTCCTATTCCTATGACTAAGGTAATGCTCGTTGCTGTAACAAAACCAAAAACACATAGAGGCTCACATGGCAATGGAAATTTTTCCCCCCTGATGTCAAATCCAAACTGAACATTCCTGGTTGGAGGTGAATTTCCTCCAAATGACAATTCAGAAACCTAGATGCGTTGCCTTGTGTTCCTTTCATCTTCAACACCGGTTGTCAGGGTTACTGTGTTCATCTGGACCAAACGGTGGGAGGAAAAAGAGAGGGTAGGGAAGGCACACCATTTCACAACTGTGCAATAATACAAGGAGATAATACAAGTCTCTCCCTATTAGATTCCATGCGCAATAACTCATCATATGACTTCACCTAGAGGGGAGGCTGGGAAATGTAGTCTTGGCAGCTGCTTCCCACAGAAAACCTACCCTACCGGAGTGGAAGCAGGAATCTGGGGTGGACCGCGAGCTTCTCTGTCACACACTTGCACAACCAGGAGACAGACAGCTGGGATACGGAGGGAAGAGAAAGCAGGAGAGCTGGAGTCCGAGGCTATGGATTTGAATTGCAGGGTCTGACCGAGTCAAGCCACCTTTCTGAGCCTTGGTTTCCTAACCTGTGAAATGGAGATAATTCTGAGGGCACAGAGGTCGTAAGGGTGACCCCATTATAGGCTGTCAAACATTCTGTCTGAGACAGCTCACTGCGTTCGGACTTTATAGTATGTTAGGCGAAATGGGGAATAGGTGACCGTCTCCCTGAATTTTAACTTCCCCTAAGAAATGTTGAAACAACTAGCGAACGCCGGGCCTGTGTTCCTGTACGGTGACTATGAACAAGAGCTGGCTGTAGGTGAGGTCGCACCGTGAGGATCCCTGCATTCCCAACAGGGCCTGTCCGGCCCTTGGCCTCGGGGGGCATATTTCAGACACCAGAGCTATGCAAGTGTCCTATATGTTAATGATGACAATGGCATCCGAGGCTCAGGAATGTTTTACTTCCACTTTTAGGCTTGCCAACCCTGCCCCTGCCCTCCTGCCCCTGCAGAATTTTGAGCATTGGCCTAATTAACGGACCAGCTCTAGAAATTGCTTATTATACTGTAGCTCAATGCAACTGTTTTCCCATGGTCAGTTCATTTTTTTCTTGGAAGACTACTAGGTTATGGATAGCCCAGCATAACCTTTGGGAGCTTGTTAATTATTATAACGTAATGAATGGGAAATTTCTGGAGGTTTTGTTCCAGAACTCAGAGCCCTGTGAGTCCAGCGATATGATTAGGAAGCTGGCCTGCTGAAGCCAGCGCAACTCGGTCAATTGTCATTGACCGAATGACAAGTGGAATAGACTGACAGTGTCCACTTGGAGGGGAAGAAGGGGGGTAGGAAAAGTGGGAAGAGGAAAAGGAGAATAATGGAGTAAGTTGTTCAGGATAGACTGAGGTATGCTGTTATAACAAAGGACCCAAAATCTCAATGGCTTAAAATGGCGAAGGTTTATTTCTTGCTCACGGTACATGTCCATCAAGAAGGGTCAGCAGGGGTCTCAGCTCCACGTTGTCCTCAGTCTGGGACCCAGGCTGATGGAACCTCCACCTCCACCATCTGGAATGTCATGTTGGGAAGGAAAGAGAAAGAGTGGTGAATCATGCACTGACTTTTAAAGAGCCCACCCAGAAGTGACCTACATCACTTCTACTCTCATTGCATTGTCAAAGAAAGCCATATGCCATGCCTCGCTTACGGGGTGTGGGAAGTGCAGTATAACCCTACCACGTGCCCAGGAGGAGAACAACTGGAAAGTCCGTAAACAGCCTTCAGGCCTATCTCTCAGAAGATCCCAGGATTCTGGGTCTGAAAAGGATCTGTGCTAATTAGGACCCTTTGGGTTACAGAAGTAGAAGATAAGACTCAAACTACTGAAACCAACGGGAATTTATTGCCAAAAACCCAGCAGTAGCTGTGTCTGTCGTCAGGCAAGGTTTCATCCAAGGGTTCAAGGTCCGGTCTCTTTCTGACTCTCAGCTCCACTCCCTTCCATGTGGACTTGGTTCTCAGGTTTCATAGTCCCAGGGTTCAAGTTCCATGGAAAAAGAAGGCCTTTATCTGTTTTCGATTTTAATAACATTTTAGATCTCAAGTTTACTGAACCCACCTGGGTCATGTGCCTATCCCTGAACCAGTCACTGCATCCAGGAGACAGACTATTGGTCAAGACTAAATAATATGTCCTGCTCTAGAACCCAGACTGAATTAACTTCATTCAAAGCTTCATCCTCTCCCAGGGGAAGGGAGAGATGGCTCCCAAGAAAAATTAAGCATGCTGGACAGGAAGAATTGTTCAAAAATATGCACAAACAAAATCACAGATTCCACTATAAGATATAGATAGACTCCACCCCTGTGGTTTTCCAAGTGTTGCTTTGTAGATGGCCTTCAGGAGCCACGTGCAAAGATTCAGATAGAGTTCTTGCATTCTCCACTCTCTCTTTCAATTAGAGCAATTGTGAGGTCCCATATAAGATTTTTGGGAAACTGAAAAGTAAAATTGAGATTCTCTGCTTTTAAAAAGTGGGGGAGGAAGGAATAAAACATTGCTGTTCTTGGGTCCCACCTCCTCATTTTGCAAAAGAATAGATGGAGATGTAGAAAGAAGTAGATGTCTCCTCATGTCTTGTAGGCCAGAATTGGTCAAATGGCCGCATGGCTACCTAGCTGCAAGTGATGCTGGAAAAGTTGGCATCTGACAAAGGGGACTATCTCAATTGGCCTAGACATAAATAGTTCATCTCCTAAAGCTGGGCTCATTATCGTCCCAAACAGAGGTGGGTTCCTTTGTGAATAAAGAAGGAAGGCAATGGTTCTCAAAGAGTTCTCAGCCACGGTGGCAGGAATCTGATCTCATGCAAAGTCCCTGAAGACTAGGCCTAGGCCTTAGGCCTTCATTTATTCCCCCGATGGTCAATAAACTATGCCTGCAATGATTCTTCAAGCCTCACAGCAATCCCATGAGACACTGAATCATACGCTGACTTTTAAAAGGTCCACTGGAATGCACTGTTACCACCATGGTTGTGTCCCATTTATAGAGGGAGAAGCTAAACCTCAGAGGTGAATGAAGTACCCAAGGTCACACAGCTGGTTACTTGATTTTACCCCTTACTTCAGCCCTTTAGCCCAGAGAGGGGGGAGCATGGAGGGAAGGGGGTGCTTTAAGCACAGACCTTCTACTATGTAGGCATTGGCTGTGGAAAGGTGGAGGGAGAGTGGGAATCCTGAGCAAGCCAGGCAGGGGGAGATGAATGTGCAAGAGCCAGGGGCAAAATACCACCCAGCAATGGCACAGTTTTCCAGGTTTAGAGCGTAAAGTGTGAAGGAACATCATGCTTTGGAGTTCAGGCCTTGCATGAAGGCAAAGGCGAGTCGTTCAATACGTCAGCATTGGGAATGGCGTCTACATTCAGCAGGGAACGTTAGCTAACTGCAGGGACCAGGGCCAGCCCTGGGAGGGCACTGCAGAGGTGCGAGAGGATGGCGGCCTGGGTTACAGTGGTGACAGAAGGCATGAGGGGAAGTTGGGATTGAGGCCGTTGAACCCACCAGATCTCATCCAGATTTGGTAGCTGGAGGTGACAATTTGGAGAAGACGGGAAAGGCTAAGACCGACCCTCAGGTTTCTAGATGGTGATGTCATCTGCCAAGGTGGGGCTGGTGGGGGACAGGCCTCCAAATGGCTTGGTTCCCGAGCCTGAACTTAATCACAATGCACTCCGAATTCCTATACTTGTCATTCAATAGGGGGCAGTCAGGACTCAGGACTGGCCCAGGGCGGTTAGGGAAGCCCTGATCAAAGCTCATCAAGCATGCATACATTGAAGTCCCAAGTGCTCACGCAGCCAGCTCCACACCAAGCAGCCCTGGCTGGTGGCACAGTGGATAAGGTGCCGGCCTGTGAACCCAAAGGTCGCTGGTTCGATTCCCAGCCAGGGCACATAACCAGGTTGCAAGCCAGGTCTCCAGCCAAGTCCACAGCTGGAGGCAGGTGAAAGGCAGCCACACATTAATGTCTCTCTCCCCCTCTGCCTTTCTCCCTACCCCTCTCTCTAAAAATAATAAATAAAATCTTAATAAATAAATAAATAAATAAAAGAACACCAAACACAGATGGGTGTTTGTTCCTGCCTCCCACCCAAGGTCAGATGCCTGAGCCCTCAGGTTCACCTAAGCACTAGCTACCAGGGGTCTATCTAGGCCCAGAAAAGAAGAGTCAAATATTCCTAGGATCATATCCTGCTTTGACATCTACTTACACAAGTAAACCCTGCAGTGCCTTAGTTTCTCCATCTGTAAAATGGGGATGCTGATAGCACCCACTCCATAGCTTTGATGGATCTCTACTGAGATCATGCGTGTAGAACCTTTAGTGAAATAACTGGAAGAAACTAAAAGCTCAATAGGGTAGCTATGGTGAACCCTGGAACTATCTGATTAGCAGCTTTTGGCAAACATCATTTAATTTATCCCCAGGCTGGATCATTTAATTTATCCTCAAGCTGGAGACATGAGCCTTATGACTCAGAAATAAATTTCATTCAATGCAATTCAAGGGGTTATGAATTGTGCCCCCTCTCCTGCTAGGGAGATGGTGGTGGAGTATGAACTGATAGAGTGATAGATGAATAGATAGTAAATCATGAAAGCTAAATGTGTTTTCCCTCTTTGAAGTACTAATGGCTATTTATAAAAGAAAGAAAGAAAAAAAACAAAAACAAAAAAAACCAAACTTATTCTCCCTCCACAAGTCCCTGGTTGTGTGACAGAAGTCTGTGATGTGTCACCTCCAGGAGTTTTCATTATTCAGCAGATTTTGGAATGAGTGATTGATGTAATTAAAGTTATTGGTAAAGAAAGACTCAGTTACCAAGGAAGAGATGAGTTGGCAGAAAGTTTAAGTAATGAAATAATGTTCCAAGGAGTGAATCTTGAAATAAGTGTGTGTTTTTTTCTGTTTGTTTGTTGTTGTTTTTTTTTTTAACTATAGACATCTTAACCACTGCTGGTCAGCAAAAAGATGTAAAGTAGTTAAGAACTGGAGAAAACGCACTCCACAATTTAGAAATTCTCAGGTAGAGTCATTTCTGAAAAGATGAAAGAAGTGACATTTCTTGGGTAACAGTGGTTAAGTAAGGGATAGTTAACCATGTGCTTTTGTGGGCTTTCCTTACGTTATCCCATTTAATCCCCGCCATCTGAGGTGGGTACTGTTCTTATTCTTGCTTTATAGATAAGGACACTAAATTTCAGAGAGGCTAGGAACGTGCTCAGGGTTGCACAGCAGGCGCATGGCACCCGTGGGGGTGGAATCCAGGCAGTGTGGCACCTCAGCTCACCTTCCCAGTCTCCACTGGTCCTGGGCCTCTCTGCCTACATTTCTGGGTCATTTAACGTTCCCCTAATGCAGTCAAGATAATGGAGTGCAGCCGGGGTTTGAACTTCCACCTGTGGGACCCCAGCGCTATTTCTAAATTCATATTTTTATGGGAAAATACAAGCAAGTACATTGCCTTGGGGTCCATTCATTTGTTTGCATTCCCACCAGTATGCAGCGGAGGGTCAGGGTACCGCAGGCTTTGGACCGCCTGTTGGTGCCATGCAGATGGTGGGAGTGGAGCCGGCCGGGAGGCAAGTTGCAGGTGATACACCAGCTTGCAAAGGCCCAGGGGTGCAGCAGAGGGGAGGCCTCTGAACGCAGCCTCTCAGAAGGATCTAGGGGCCAAGTCCTCCCACTGGTGGCAGTCGGTCACTGCATGAAGGAAGGCGAGAGAAGCTGATCTGGGGTGGAAGTGAGAGCAGGAAGGATGGAGGGAGGTGACCTCAGTTTGGGACCTTTTGAATTTGATCAGCTTGTGGTCTTGCTGGCTACAGACACTTCAGGTCATTGGATATGTGGCTTGGAGCACGGGTGAGGTCAGGGGTGAGGTCAGGGCTGGGTGCCAGGGCAGGTGAGGCAGGTCCTACCTGATAACTATGCTGAAGGTCCTTATCCGGGGAGAAAAGAGGGGGAAAAGGGGGCAGCGGGAACTGGTCTTGACTTCGAGTGACATTAGAGCCAGGAACCCTGTAGCCCCCATTTATTAGTACTAAAGAAAGTGACCCTATGTCGTGGTGGGTGGCTCCAGGAGGGAGGAGCATGGGACGGGACCCTCCTACTTGTGAGCATCTGAAGAGAAGGTCCGAGGACTGACTCTGGGGCACGGTAGCCTCCTTTCTCCAAATGTGGCTCAGAGCTGGGACCCCAGCCCCCACCTTCGCCTGCAGAGGAAGGGAGAAAGCCCGAGTCCTCTGTGGTGTCAAAGAGCATATCCGTGTGGGTCTTGGCTTCTTACCCCCTGCCCCCAAGACATGAAAAGGGGATGGGGACCCTTGCAGAATCAGGGGGATGGAAGGAACATCAGCTTAGCTCCAACCTCCCCAGAAGCACGTCCCTGTGATGGGGATTGTCCTGCAGGGGAGTATGACCAGGGGCGGTGCAGGGAGCAGGGTGGGGACAGAGAGGCGGCCATCCCTGCCTTTGTCACCAACCAGCTGTGTGATCTTCAGCAAGTTGCTTTCTTTACCTTTCAGGCCCGCAGCTGCCACATATGGAAAATGAGCAGTTACTGTTTTCCAAAGGGTGCCAAGCACATCTCTGCGGGAGGGGGGACCTGGGAAGATTTTAGGGTGGGGGGTGAAGAAATGCTCCTGTGACCCCCAGGACTTTGAGGGCAGTCAGTCTGCAAAGCAGAAGGAATGGGGGTGGGGCAACCTCTAGGAACAACCAGAGAGGCTGAGAGATGCTAGGCACTTTCAAATATTACAATTTGTTTGTAATATTTGCCTTCTGTTGATGGCAAGTGAGACTAGTTTCTCGGTTACAGTCGTGGTATCAACATATTCCTTTCAAAAGAGGTAAACAATGACAACCTTTGAAGGAAATTCTTCTGCAAATGGTAGTGTCGACAGTTGGAAGCTCAGATAAGTATCTGGAAGGTGGGGCTTGGATGGGTAAATTTTGAGGGGCACTGAGTAACTTGGGGCTCATTCCTCACGGTCTCCAGTTCCATGGAGCCTTCTCAGCCATTCCTACATGTTCTAGGAAGAAAAAAAAAAATCTGGGTAGAAAAAAAACACCAACAACCAAAATAAACCAGACTGGCGATTTTTTTCCACCGCACTCTTCATGAGAGCAAAGAGGTAGTGTTTATTCCAAACGAGGCCTTTATTCTAAGTTGCCACTAATCCACTCTTTTATGTCATCCAGGAAAAATCGGTCCTCCACGACCAGAGAACATCTGCACATGAGTCTCTGGAAAAAGAGCCGCAGGGTTTGGATTTAGATGCTGGCTACAAATAGAGGGCCAACAAAACTAACAAACAAATAAACAAACAAACAAAAAAAACCCTTGTGGTTCAGATCTAAAAAAAAACAAACCAAAAAACGGTCTCAGAAATGACAACTGTGTGGTTAGTCTAATGTCAAGCTGTGTTAACAGGGAAGGTGTCTTGGGTGCTCTGGAACGGGGCGGGTGTTTGGAGTTGAGGGTGAACTGTTGTCTCACTCTGCTTGAAAGATGTCAAGATGATGTTCCTAAGGGCCTGTGGGTCCCTCAGGGGACAAAGCCACTGATAGTTTTATAGAAAAAAGTACCCAAGCTGGCGACCGTATAGGCAACACAAACAGTCAAGAAAAGGATTGAGGAAAAAAACAAGCTGAGACATGGAGGGGGAACAAAAAAAAAAAAAAAAAAAAAAAAAAAAAAAAAAAAAAAAAAAAAAAAAAAAAAAAAAAAAAAAAAAAAAAAAAAAAAAAAAAAAAAAAAAAAACAAGAAGAAAGAAAGAGAAGAAAAGAAATTCAAATACATGCATGAAAGACCCATCATTCAGGAACTGGCCCCAACTTAAAACTTCATTTGATGGTTGATAGGAGCTGTTCTGTCCAACAATGGGCAAAGGAATATTAATTTTTGCCTGCATTATGTGAAATCATGGTGGGCAGGCAGCAGACTGCTTCCAAAGGGAGAAATGAGCAAATCTTCGTGGAGAGCGGTTACTTAGAGAAGGACACCTTCCCTGGCAGGGGGGACAGTCCCAGCTCCTCCTTGCTGTTGAGTGTCTGGGGAGGGATGGCCCCTTCCTAGTTTTCCCCTCATCTGTACTTCACACACGGAGTGGAGTCCCGGGAGGTGGCAGGCTACAGCAGGGGCTCAAGAGGGCTAAGACGTTTCTCAGCTCAGCCTAAAAATATCTCCCTTGACAGGCTGTCACGGTCTCTGAGACGCCACCATTATACATTCATTCCTCTCTGTTAAGGCATTTTGTTTCCGGGAGTTCTCTGTGGCAATAAAAATATCCCAGAGAGCTCCGATGGGGTGAGGCAGAGGGGGAAGGCCTGGGATTCAGGAGACCTGGGTTTCCAAATTCGGTTCTGCCTACAGCCTCACTGTGTGAGCTTGGGCAAGTCATTTTCCCTGCCTGTGCCTCGGTTTCCACAGTGAGAACAAAAGACAAAGGAAAAGAAAGACATGGTGGTCAGCGAGCTCTGAGATCGCTGGTATCAGGAGGGAGGATGTGTTCAGGGTCTGTCCTGGACCCTGTGAACTTAGCAAATACCCCCTGGGTGCTCAGGCCAAAATCTTGGGGGGATCCAGAATGACCTCCCTCTCATTCCACACACCCAAACCACCAGCAAAGCCTGTTGACTCTTTAAAATACAGCTCAAATCTGATCACTCTTCCCCAACCCCTGGCTACCTCCCTGGTGCAAGGGCCTGGGTTCTCCATCAGCCTCCTCACTGGTCCCTGTTTCCACTCGTGCCCTCCAAGAGTCTTTGCTCCTCACACTTGACTTTAAACCATAAATTAGATCCTGTCACATCCTTATAACCCCTCCCCTCTGTCTTCTTCCCTGTCTGTCCCTCATCATAAAACCCAATGATCTCCCCAGGACCAACCAGGACCCATAACCTGAGCCTGGCTTTGCCTTGGCCTGACAGCCTCCCACACAGGCCTCCTGGCTATTATCTGAACCTGCTCCTGCCTCAGGACCTTTGCACTTGCTGTTCCTGCTGCCCAGAATTCTCCCCTCTCTCCTGAGTTCTTTAGGGCCTAGGCCCTTACTTTTTCACATCTCTGATCAAATGCTACCCCCTCAGGGACCCTTCCCAGGCTACCCTCACAAAGCAAGCATACTTCCATCCATGTCCTTACCCTCCTTAGTTTTTCTCCTAGCTCTCATCATCTGGACATTGTGGCCAGCCATTATCACACCCCTTTGTTTACCTTCTGCCTCTCCCCTAAAATGCAAGCTTCAGGAGGGCAGGGACTTTGTTTGTTCATCTCTGCATCAGGAGCGCCTAGAACCACGCATCTGTGATATTACAGGTGCTCAGTGAGTGGGTGTTGGAGGTGGGGAAGGGAACAGTTTAAGTGGAACTGCACCAAGCGGAGGCTGGCCTCAGTATTCTACTGGAGAAGCCAGTGCCAAGGTCTTTCCTGTGCCCTGTTTCACCGGGGAAGCTCCTGCTAGGGAGTCAAAGGTAGAATGATTGTTGGGAGATCTGGGGGCAGGGGCCCTGTTGGGGGGTGGTGAGGCAGACAGGGCAGGTCAAGAATCCCAGTTGAATTTAAAGTTCGTAAGGCTGCAGGTTCTTGAGAGAAAGTAACTGCAAGGCCCTTGTGGACAGATTTCAAAAGATAGGGGCCTGCAGCCCAAAGGTAGGTTATAAGTAGGAGTTCTGAACTGTTCTGGGAACTAACCTGAAATCCAATTTTACATGAAGTCAGGTCCAGCCAGCTCCCTCAAGTGCATCTCTGATCTGGTTGGCCCTGTCTAACTGCCTTTCGGTCTCCCTGAAGTCCCCACCAAGCCCCGGGGAGGTGGCCAGAAGCGGCGGGGAGGAGGAGGGGAGAGCTGAGGAACACCAGCCACTCTGGCAGGACTGTCCCTAAGTCAGAACCCAAAGCCTGTGCCCCCATCCCACCCCTCTTCCCCAGGGTTTCGCTAGCATGTCTCCAGTGAAGTGAAGTCTTAAGACAGCATGACCTCAACAATTTTATTAAATGCCAGCTCTATGCCACCCACTCGAATCCTCACAAAGCCAGGCCCCCCTTTTACTGACGAAGCCACTGAGGTTCAGAGAGGTTGTTAGATCTGCCCAAGACACACAGCTAGCCAGCCCCAGAGGTAGGGCTGCAGCACCAAGGCCCAAGCACTCAGCCCTGGACAACAGCCCATGTCTGCTCTTCACACTGCCTGGGGTACCTGGGACACTCAAGTCCCCCTTTCTAAGAGGCTGAGGCCACCTGAGAGGCCACCTGTGTTCCTCTGGGCCTGCAGCCTTAGGAGCCCTGGCCTCCCCCACAGCGGGGCGGCCAGCCCGCAGGGGGCGATGGTGTCACAGCTAGAACCTGTGCCCTGAATGCGGCTGGCCAGCAGAAAGCCGCTAAGGTCAAAGAACGTGTCCAGGGCCCCGGCTGGGGGCGAGGGGAGAAGCCCAGCTGTGTTGAGCGCCGCTGCCAGGCCTCCGTGCGAACTGGAGCTCCCTAGCCCTTGTTTGATGAGCAGCGGCCAATAAATTCATTAATCATCATTTTATGCCTCATCAAACCCCCTCCAAGCCCCTCCATGGGAGTTACACAAATTAGCCCCTGAAAAGACAGTAATTTCAGTTTAGCGAGGTAAGTGCTTTCTGATGGGCTCCCAGCACAGGGCTCTCCTGACAAGCCAATCCATCAGCAGTTGGGGATGGGGCGCCAGGCCCCCCGGCCCTGCCCGGCCCCGCGCACCCTTGCCTGCGGGGGCTCCCAGGCGAGGGTCTCCGCCGAGGGTGCCTCCATGCCGGGCTCCTCTGCACCCATCCTCCTGGCTGCGGCGTCTGGTCTCTTGCCTGCCCCACATCGAACTCCCCAGCCCTTCTGAGCAGAGGAGAAATTTGGGGGGAACACCGAGGCCCCCAAATCGGGGATCGAACTTGAGAGTGGCAGAGGAGGACGCTCTGGGGCTGAAGTTCTAAGCACCAGCCCCTGGGAGGAAAGCCACAGGTCGCCCTTCTGTCTCCGAAGGTCTGGGTGTCAGTTCCGAGACCCCTTGAAATGACTTAAGGGCGGTGTGTGCTGAATGCGTCCGTTAGCGGGAGCAGGGGATAATCCCTGGTTTCCTGCCGATTCTGAAAGAAACCCCAGGTTCCAAGGGAGGGCTGTCTGAGAACCGGAAAGGGGGTCCTTCTGTCTTCAGGCCCCTGGTGGCCAGCAGGGGTACCCGCCTGGGCTTTTTCGTGGCCCTCGCGTCTTTCTCTCTCAAAACGCCACCTGGAGTGAAAGAGGACGCCTGGGGTCCTCTGTGGCTGGGCCTGGACTCCAGGGTGCCGAGCTGGGTAAGGAAGGAGAGGGGAAGCAGCCGGGGAACGTTTTGGTGAGGGTTGAGGTGTTTGCGAGGGCAAAACCGAGGCCGCTCCTTCTCCCTTTCCAATTCTGGTGCACCGAATGTCCCACGGGGACCCTCGTCAGCGGCAGGGCCCACGCAGAGGCGATCAACGACAGCCACCACCCCGGACGAGCGGCCGGCCGGCACTCTGCCGCCCAGAGCTCGAGCGCCGAGTGCCACGCGGCGCCTTCATTAGTTTCTCCTCCACGCGGCGCTGCTTGCCTCGGAAAATAAGTTAGCAAACGGGGAGCCGTTTATCTCTTTTATCTTGGGGCCTGATCCAATTAAATAAGTGCACATTTACATTTGCATCCATCAGGCGGGAGCGCTGAGAGCCCGGGGTTTGCTCGGAGCAAATAAAAGCAGATTTCACTGGGAAAAGTGGCGTCTGGGCCCGCCGGGCTCCTCGGGGCGCTGGAAACCATCGCGGACCGGCTGGCGGCATCGAGGATCCGGGGCTGGAGCCTGCGGCCAACAGGAGGCCAGAGCCCCCAAGAGCCCTGAGGCGCAAGGGGTACGGCCAGAGCTGCAGCACAGCCCCCTAGGGCGATCCCCCTGCTAGTCCACAACCTGGACCACGCCTGGCGCCCCGGACCCAAGTCGCAAGTAGCGCGTAAACGAAAAGGAGACCAGCGCTAGCCTGGTCACAAAGAGAGACCCGCGCGGTGGATCTAGGGACAGTCCTGCAACATTAGCCAGTTTGAGGCACCGGCAGGAGGCAAGGTGCTAGTCGCCCAATTTCCCCCCTGCTCTGTGGCCGTGTGTTGAAGAATGCTAAGAGTCACTTCGAGAGCGCACCCTTGTTTTCCCCCAATATACCTGCACCAGGGGGAGGCCGGGTGATACTACCCGTTTGCGCTTTTGGAGGGGCGAAGCCCCTCCTGCCTTGCCCTGTGGACCTCATTAAAGGTCCTTTCGAAATAAAAGGGTTTGGAGCACAGGAGGACAGTTTTATTTTGTTTGTTTCTTTTCCTACCCACAGGCCATACGCCAGAAACGGCCTTTGGGGCTAGGTCACAAGGTGGAGCCCAGATATGCCGGAGTGCAAATTACACACCACTGCGCGGGGTCTAGAGCCCTGGCCGGCAGAAATGCAAGTGCAGGCACCTGAAGCGGCGCGAAAAGCACCTGGGCGCTACCGGGGGGTGCGCACAGGCCCGGCCCCCACCCGCAGGCTATTTCAGCCGCCGGCAGACTTCTTCATAGCCTGCCTTCCAGACTGTGCCCAAGCCGTGACGGGAATACGTAGGACTAAAATCCGTTCTAGTCGCAGGCCTTGCTGCAAATCCCCAGTGCGAATTGGTTCCTAGATCCCGGGCCGCTGTGAGTGGGGTGGTAGAACAGTTAAGGTTTGACCCACTTGGGGTTCAGAGCTAAGGTACAGCTGAGGGTAGGGACACAGCCTGTTGTCGCCTAGCTCCTCCTCTCTGCGAACCGTGCGGCGCCCGGGGACCAGTAGGCGGCGCCCTTTCTAAACTGGATCTGCGTTTGGCTCTCCCCTGAGAGCGCAATCACATTCCTTTCGCTTCGGGCGCTATGCAAAGCGCTATTCTGTGCCTCTGCGCAGTTGGCAGCTAGTTTCGGGGAAAGGTGAGCTGGGAGGCACCGCCCGCTTTGAAACTGCGCGAAGGACGACCCCCAACCTACACACCTTCGGTTCTCCAAGAGCTGCGCACATCCCTGGGAATGAGAGGCCCTCGAGGGTTTTGCAAACTAGGAGTCCTCCATGCAGGCCCCGCACCCAGGCCGCGGAACATTTCAGGCCCTGGCACTCCGAGCCGAGGAGCTTGGAAAGGAAAAGTCCCTTCTACAGCCTCTCATTGCCCCCGTAGGCACCCTGGGGATTGACTGAGCCGTTAGCTCCTCACCACCAAGTCCAGGAAAAGATTCCTTCCTGCGCTGCGGGGAAGGAGTGGGGGGAACCCAGCCCACACCCCGTTTGCCTTTGGGGGGATTGACTGCATAGACCCCCACTCAGTGACCCCACGGCTTCTACTGCCAGGGACCCAGCACTTCCTAGTTCCTAAAGTCTCTTAAGGGGCTGGTAGCAGTGCAACGGAGCGCAGGTGGCAAATGCCCGCGCAGCCCCAGAACGGGCATCTTAGGTGCTGCCTCGCTCCACTTCCGTGTCCCAGTTCAAGCCTGCGAACAAACCCCGATCCTGGCACTCGCTGGAAGCTTTCCTCCATCTCCTCCAAGGCATCGCTTTGACACTGCCCAAGACAAGACGCGGCGAAGTGGAGGCCCGACTAGAGGAGACGGGGGACCTACAAGACGCGCAACTAGTTCTGGGATGAAACGTCGGAGACATTTCCTAAATGCCCGAACCTCGATCTACCCGGCAGGCCGCCCCAAACTGGAAAACCTCCAGACACCAGAGAAACCACTAGCCACCGAAAACCCAGCGCTGCAAAGGAGAAAACCCTACATTTAATGGAAGACTAAGTACGCAAAGAAAACCGGAGACCCTGCAGAGGCCAGGGGCAGGAAGGATGCGAGTGAAGGTAGCGACTAGTGCACCAGCCGTCCAGCCCCAGGAGGTTTTGCTCCGCAGCCGGGAGGCTCGGTACGCAGCTCCCATTGGGGAGAAATGCTGCGAGATCCCGGGCGCTGGATCCCGTTCCCAGGCAGCCCCGCAGGCGCTTGCCTCCCACCCCCAGTCTCGGCAACCAGACTGGGGAGGCCTGCCTTGTGCCATTTACATATTCCCGGGAACCCAGGAGGCCTGTAATTCTCTCTTTAAAATCTTTGCGTAGGGTTTAGGGCCAGGGCTTCCAAAACCCCGCAGAGTTGATGGCGTCCTTAAACTCTCTCTTAAGAGTTGAGGACTGGCCTATTCTTTTGACTTTTTTAGAAGACAAGGTGACTCCTGGGGCTGCATATTCAACAGGGTGGGGGGGTGGGTGGGAGCTGATTGTGAACCAGGCTGTTGGGGGTGGGGAGGGGGTGGATGGAGGGGGCAGGGGCGCGAGGGGGGTAGGGCAAGTCATCTCTGGAATCCAATTGTTAAAAAAAATCATTTATAATTAAAAGGACAAAATAAAATACGATCGTCTCATGCATATTTAATCATTCGCACTTTCAGCTTTGAAACCATTTTCCCTGTGTGAATTTTCTCGCTAAACTCTGACGTCGGGGGTGGGGGGAAAACACATCTGGACAATGCGTTCAAACGCCTTCAAATTCGAATAAGCTACAGGAACCCCGGTTCAGCTTAAAAAAAAAAAAAAAAAAAGGATAGCAAAAATCAAAATTCCAATGAAAGTTTCGGGAGTGCTTATAAAAGCAAGCAAGGTGAAAGTTAATCTTGAGCAGAAATGCAAATAAGTGCATTTTGATTTAGCCTAATTAAACCGGCGTTATGTGCAAACACATTCTCTCTACACTCAGCTTGAGTTTAATAGAGCAAATTAATTCCCCTCGCTGGAGCCTGTTTTTTTCAGTAAACCCTCCCCTCCCCCCACCACCAAAATTTCCCACGAACTAAAACACGTCCACAGTTCCACCTCTTTTGTGCGCAAAATGGAGACACGAGCACCTAGACCGTCTGGTCTAGGGTGCGGGGCCATAGCTCCTTCTCATTTGGGATCGAGACGCATTCTGACCTTTCACTTTGAGATGAAGGATGCGGGATTAAAACGAGAATATAAAACCTCAAAAACACTTGTAGCTATTCGAACTCTCGAATCTGAGAGGTAAAAGTGCTAAAGGGACGACAACCCTGATCGAGTGCACAGAGGCACTCTGTGGATCTGCCACTATCTAGGCAGATTTCCTCCAAGTTTTGAAGGTGACTTGTCCAGGTCGGGGTTCTCTGGATCAATTCGGGGCTCCCCTTCCTACCCTCGAGCTCCGGGGGGGTGTTCCTTCCCCCACTTCCGCCCACTCACACCAGTCTCCAACTCTGCAAAGTGCAGGCTTGAAATTCAGGACAAGTGTGACACCTACCTGTGAAAGGGGGGAACCGTCCCCTCGCCGGTCGCGCAGCCCCACACCCGCGGCTGCCCCGAGTTCAAAGGAGCCTCCTATCAACTACACTGTCGCAGATAGAATACTTACTAATTGAATCAAATTCAACGAAGAGATCAAGGCCCGATTTTGAAGGGGTAGAGAAGACAGTGACTTGGGAGGGCTTTCTCTTTGGTACACGCTAACGCTTCCCGCCCGCACTGGCCCACAGCACCTTTGAAATAGTAATAAGGGCTAAATCCGGCATAAAATCGAACTCATTAGCAAAGTTCACCAGCTGATTGCTTTGCATAAAACACGACACTGATTGAAAGTAATTAGGTTAAGCACTGGAGCTCGGGTGGTGCTGGTCTGGAGCTGACTTGGCCATCTTTTTCTCCCTTCTGGGCATACACTTGGGTCTCTCATCCTTCCTCCAGGGTCCCATCTCCCCCAAGAAGCTCCGTATCAATGACCCAAACCTGTGTTCGGGGCAGGGCCGCGTTCCCCCGGGGGCTTGCAGCCTAATTATGAACCCCTAGCACACTGAGGTTCTGTGGAAAAAAAGTTGCAGTTTGCACATTTTGTCCAAGGCGATGATGGACAGTTTAGCGAGGCTTCTAAAAAGTAATGAGTGGCTCTGATTATGTTAAAATCTCTTTTAATTAAATATTTTGCATTTTACAAAGGCGGCTGCAGTTTCTTTTTAAACCTAAGAGTATAACCTGTTTCCTTTCTGTCATGATACTTAAGCTCATACCCAGAAAGATCAATAGGTGTAAAAAATTAAATTAAACTTGTATTTTTAAACTATGAAACAGTTTTGGGGGAAACACAAATGTATATACGCATATTACAAAGAAAACATTAAATGCCTGTACAGGTGTCTTAATTTCATAATTTACTTCAAAGATATTGAATTATCAATTTAAATACAAAATGCTACATTAAATATACAGAATAAGATTTAATACAAATCCTTTTTTAATTTTTCCTTTCGGTTGGTTAAGACATTTTTCTGTGTGTGGAGATGCTCACATTTATATGTCATCCATCTCCATGAACTATAAACTTTTTACTAGGGGGGGGTAGTTTTTCTTTCTCTCTTGTTGATGGAAAAATAACTGTCAAGGCCATGATTTTTAATAAATTAGCAAAGTCCGGGACCGGCGCAGCCCGCGTTAAATGTCGGACATACCTTTCTTCAATTCATAGGGAGAGTCTTTGCACAGGTCTAGCTGGGACGGGCTCCGCAACATTTTCGGGTCTTTAGCCAAAGCGTCCGCTCGGTTCAACACCGTCTGGTTTAATCCATTGAAATGAGACCCCGGACCGGTTGTAGGGCCTGGCCCGGGCCCTGGGTGGCCGTGAAGGTGTCCGAAGGAGCCATAGTTCGTGTAGCCGGGATAGAAGGGCGCCGTGTAGTAGAGAGGCCGGGACAGTACCGTCCCGCCTGGAAAGGGGCACTGCGCTGAGGGCGAGCGCGAGGGCGCCGGGGCCGGCGACACGCGGCTGCCTCCAAGGGCTTGCCCGGCTACAGGCCCGGGGCAAGGCGGGCACGGAGAGCCCTCGCCCCCGCCGCCCCCATCCTTGACCTTGTCCGAAGAGGTGGCGATCTCTGCCAGAGACCACAGTTTCGGCTTGGCGAGCACCGCCTGTGGTGGCGGCGGCGGCGGCGAGTGTATGACCGAGGGCCCGCCGGGGCCGGGGGGCAACTCTCCGGCGGCAGGGTGAGGGCCCGGAGCTGGCGCGCCCGAGGGGTAGTGAGGACCCTGGTCCTCGGCCAGCCGCGCCACCGCTGGCCCCGCCGGGGAGGGCCCGCCGGCGCGCGGGGGCCCAGGCAGCGCGTCGAGGCGGCCCTCCGATGGCGGCTCCTTAAAATCCGAGTCGCTGAGGCTCCCTTCGGTCTCCTTGCCGGCCGGAGTGGACGGCCCCTGCAGCCTTTCGCAGCCCGAGGCCGCCTTCAGCTCCGCTCCTCCTGCAGGGAAACCCAGGCTGTCAGAGGTGCAGAGGCCGCACAGCGGGGGCCATGGCCCTGTCCACAAAGGCAAAGAGACCCCAACCCCAACCCCTGGCCCTGCGCGCTCCTCTTCAGACCCCCTTTTCCATCATAATCCCTCTCAACACACCCTTTCCCGCGTCCACCAACCTGCTTCGGGGCCCTCGGGGTCGCCCTTGTCCTCAGGCTTCTGGGGCTCATCCTCATCGTTCTTCTCCAGATCAATGTTCTCCTCCTCCTCTTCGTCCTCACTGCGGTTCCTCGGAGTCCACGTCATCTTGTTCTCCTTCTTGAGACGCCGGCGCGCGTTGGCGAACCAGGTGGACACCTGGGTGAGGGTCATCTTGGTGATGATGGCCAGCATGATCTTCTCGCCCTTGGTGGGGTAGGGGTTCTTGCGGTGCTCGTTGAGCCAGGCCTTGAGTGTCGCGGTGGCATCTCGAGTGGCATTCTTTCGGTACGCGGGGTCCCCGTAAGGGTATGAGCCCAGGGGCGCCGCATAAGGGTGGTACCCTAAGGAGCCTGCCATGCCCGGTGTATGGTCGTAGGGAGAACCCTGCAGGGAACAGGCAAAAAGAAGGTAAGAGTGGGCCATGTTCCCCACTGCCACCAAGGCGACCGAAGCGCACTGTCCCTGGGACCCGAGGTCTTCGGGCGGCGAGGCCCGAAAGCCAGCTTCCGCTGGCGGGCTCAGACCCAAGGGCAACCCCTCCCCCTCCTCAGAACACAGTGGGAGCGCCAGCTCCGGAGTCCGGCTCTTCCTGGGCCTTTGAAGCCGTCCTGGCCTCGGTGGTACGCGGTAGGCCCCAGTCCCCCGGGCAAGTTCGTCCCGGTGCGCAGATCCAACCACCGCGGCCAGGCCCTTCACCCACAGAGAGGCCCAGCAGCGGTGGCAACTCTGCGCCCAAAGCCCGGGTGGCTGCACGGTAGGCGCAAGGTGAGAGAGCAAGGGAAGTAAAGGCGTTTCTCCCCCTCCGAAGAAAGACCAACGAAAAGCTAAGTCCTGTCCCAGGGCTCCCACCCGGGCGAATATGTTACCCCGACCCGAAGCCACGGCGCTCTTCCAGAAAGTGCACCCGGCTGAAAAATCCCGGATGCACCGCAGCTCGGCGACTTTTCAGAAATTTAATACCTCCAAATCGGATTGCAAAGATAGGATTACGGATTTGCAACATTTTGGAGGACTAATTAAAGGCGAGGCCCCAAAACACTTACATAGACTAAGCACGCTTCTGCTCAGATTTTGGTCTATGTCTTTTGAACTAGTTTTCCAAAATTGCAAAACTTAAAAAAAAAAGAAAAAGATAAAAGATAAAAATTGGAGAGCGGCCTGGAGCTCACGTTTGAACCGAAATGCTGCTCTTGTAATTGCAGCGACCTCTCCTCACTACACACTTTCCGCCAACTCAGCAATCCAAGCAAGAATCGGGGCTGCTCGCCGAGCAACTCCAGAGCCCGAGGCCCGGCCAAGGCAGATCAAGACAATCGCCCAAGTTTGCAAGGGCCATGAAGCCTGGCAGGGGCGGTCCGCGGTGGCGCTGAGGCCCGCGCCCCGGCCGCCCCCACCCGGCCCGCGCCGGCCCAGCTGCTGCCGCCCGCCGCGGCGCCCGCTCACTCACCACGTACGAAGAGAAGGCGGCCGCGGCGGCCGCGGCTGGGTCGGCGCCGTACTGGAGGTGCGAGTTGTAGCCCGGCGAGGGCGCCGTGAAGGCGGTAGAGCCGGCGTAGGGTGAGAACGCAGAGCCCGACGACGAGCGGCCGAGCTCATCCGTGCGGGGCCCCGAGATGACGCTGGTGCTGTACGCGGGGCACGAGTAAAGGGCTAGCGAGGCGGACGGCTGGTACAAGTAGCCCTGCGGGTAGGACATGGCCACACACGGGCATGGGGCGCTCCGCGCCGCTGCCGCCAACGAGCCGGGCGGCGCCCTGCGAGGGCGAGCGGGCCGGCACCTGGCCTGCGGCTGCCCCGGCCGCCGCTCCTCGAGCCCTGGCTCCTGGGCTCCGGCTTGCAGCACCTCCTCGCTGGCTTCCCGCGCGCCTCCGGTGACCTCCGGAGCCCGCTCCTCTGCGCTCCTCTGCGCGCCTCGCTTGCCCCGGCTGGATTCTCCGCCCCTCCCTTACAGCTTTCTCTTTTCCCCCCTCGCTCTCAGCACTGGGGGGCTCTGCTTTTGGCTTCGCAAAGGTCCTGCCAAGATGCTAAGTTGGAAATTGAGGATTCTGACGCCTTGTGCGCGCTTGAAGCTCCTCCTTCCCGGGGTGTATTCGGTGGTTGGACTGGCAGGAGCCTCTGGGCGGCCGCAGCCAACCCAGCAGCCAGGCGCTCCTCGCCCTCTCCCTCTTCCTCCCCGGCTCCCTCTCCCGCTTGCTGGCTCTCCCCTCGCCCCTCCCTCGTGCCCGCCTCTCCTCCTAAGCCCGGGTCTCCACCCCCTCTTTTTCTCCCCCTCCCTTCCCTGGTTTCTCCCTCTTTCTCAGACTCTTGAGCGCCGGCCCCAGGATGACAATCACATCCCAGGCGCGCCGATCTCTTCTAACTTTCCTCCTTGGCTAAGTCCCCATAGAACGGCGGTTCCGAGGCACCACAGGGTCCTGGTGGCACGTCCGGCCGCCCCTAAGCACAAAGGAAACTAGGCAGAGGACTGTGCTTAGGCAAATACTCAACTCTCACCTCGCCCCAGTAAACCGAGGAGTTAAGCAGATTTCTTGTTGGCCAGAAAGCTGGGCTCCGAGGTGGATCGCCACCCAACCACCCATGGCTTCTCCTCCAAAGCAGGGGCCCCGAGAGCGAGTTGAAGATCGGGAATGCAGGTCCCAGGGAGAGGCTGATGAACGCCAAGAAGCAGGGAGTCCGGATGACTGTCCTTCTTCGCCAGCAGCAGCAGCAGCGGCAGCAGCAGCAGGTGGGCAAGGGACAGGCCTTGGACATCTGTACTTATAGGATCCGGCCTTTCTTCCACCAACTCCCCGCCAGACTTCGAGGGAGAAGACAGTGGAGGCCTGGATGTGTGGTGGTAGCGTTTCCCCAGAGCGGAGCAGAGCAAGGGCTGCTGGACGGAGAAGCAGCTACACCAGAATAGGTCTACGGCCCCCACTCCCTGTCCCCACCCGGCCCATGCCTTGCTGCTTCCTTCTCGGAGCTTTCACCCGCAGTTCGCCCTGCCGAGGCCGGCGGTGGTGGTGGAGGATGCGGGTCCCTTTCCCTTGCGCGCGAGCTTTCACACCCGCCCATGCTGCTCTGTAAACACTCCGCAGAGCAGTGCCCAACCCAACCCAACCACTGTTTGTTCAGCAAGGCGCTGGCAAGGCACACACACCACTGAGTCACAGGCAGAGCCCTTCCCCGCGACGGCCACACAGTGAAGTACAAAACAGACCATCTGCCGGTCTCTCCACCCCGCGCTGCCACAAGCCACAGACGCAGTCGATCTCGGGACAGACAGGGGCGCTGGTGAACCAGGACAGGGGCGGGCACATTTTGGGGCACTCCGCCGGAGCTCGATAAATCAGGGAATTTGTGGCCTTTTATAATGGGGTCGCACGCCAGCCGAAGCACGACTGTACACAAAGTGCCCCTCAATGACTTTGATGGGCAGGACACACTTACTTCCTGACCTCCAGCCCCCTGCACCCAAGCACTCCGCACCCGCGCGCCCGCGCACCAGCTAGGAGGCAGACTCGGCGCAGGCGCGCTGGCTCCTCCCCGCCGTCCTCTTCCTCAGGCTCCGCCCCTCAAGCGATCTTCTCCCGGACACTTTCGGTCCCCACCCCGGCCCTTTCTCTCTGCTTTCCACTCTAATTGGATGCTGGCCTCCACTGACTCGGTGCCCCGGGACGACTTGCGCCCGCCTCCCTCCGAGTCCCGGAGTCAAGGGGGCGGGGCGGGGCGGGGCGTCGGTGCGCTATTGTCATGGAGACGGGAAGCCGGTGGCCGCAGTGGCGGGCTCAGCCAGGCTGAGCCCGCCGAGATTGAGGCCAGGCCCAGCGGCAGGATCAGCCCGACTAGAAGGGAGCTCGGAAGTGGCCGGCGGCGGCCTCTCAGGCAGCCAAGGGCGGTGCCCTGCCGGGCGCAGCTAGGCCCGGGTGGTCGGGTGGTCGCGGGGAGCGCCTATAAAGCATCCCGCCCTGTGCGTTTCGCCCCCGCCTCTCGAGGCTCCTCCGACCCGGAGCGACCGCCCCCGGCTCCGCCCGCCGCCCCAGCCCCTCGCGGTAACTGTAGGTAGCGGCCTGTGCGCGCCGCTAGCCGGGGGCTCGCATCGGCCGCGAGGGAGCGTCCTCGGCCCGCGCTCCCGAGACGCGTTGGAGAGGTGAGCCCTGCGCCCCCATCCTGCCTCGTTCCCACCCTGTCGCGCCCGGGCTTTCCGCCCCTGGAGCCGCACCCGCGTCCCCTGGTGAACCGGATAGACGCGGCGGAGCTCCGCCGAGCCCCGATGGGCAGGGGCAGTGTGAGTTTGGGGCGGGCCTCTCCTGGTGTCTTGGACCCCGGGGCGGGCGCGTGGGACCCCTACATCCACGCGTGGCGGCTTCACCCTCTCGGCTCTCGCCCGGGATGCTGATTTCCGCCATGGAGCGCAGAGGTTTGTGCCGCCGAGACCCCGAGTCTGTCACACAGACATCCTCATTACATCACGCTGCCTCTTCGGGCCGCTAGGCTGTGCCTCCTCCCCGTCCCCCGCCCGCGTTCCTCCTACTGTCTCCTTTTTGGAGTCAGGGACTGCGGAGAATCCCGAAAGATATTGGAAGCATTTAGAATTTATGGTTCCGTTGCGGTGGTTGTCACCTCCGCTCTACGTCAAATTTAAGACTCATTTCTTAAGGATGTCTCTATTTTCTGCTTTATTTGCACATTGATGGCTCCGCTGCTCTGCTGGCCAGGGCCGCGCGGCATCCGCCATGGAGTTGGGTTAATGTGCAAACGGGAAGAGCGGGTCGTTGGCAGACGGAAAGGGTTCAGGTGGCTTCTGGCCCGGTTTCTCCGCTTTCGCGCGAAAGCTTTCACTTTTTTTTTTTTAATTCCCGGTAAACACGAGGTTTTAACTTTTTATCTTGGTAGGAGTGAGAACAGTATGTTACTCTCCCCATTATTATCCAACACCCCCCCTCCCCGCCTTTATTCTGGGGCTTCTCTGGGAGGTTGCTGGCTTCCATTCTTGGGCTGTTGTCACCGAAGCTTTCTCCCGCAAGCAGAGGTGGGAGCTAACTCCCTCTTATTTCCTGTTCTTTGGGGGTACAGGAGCTTACTGTTGTTGCATTTGTCTGCACATTTAAAATTTAGACGAGGGATAGGTAGGTATGTCTTCGTTGTTTTTAAGGTCGAACTTTTAAATACTCTCATCTTAAAGCTCCCTAAGGATTGATTGGGTTTGTCGTGCCTGCACCGACCCAGTTAGGCTTTCAAAATAAGATCCACAAATTGCATTGCTAAGACCTGGCTGTGGCGCTCGCTCTTGGAGTTGTGTCGGTACAGCTGTCATTGTCTCAATCGAGTGCAGAAGAGGTTGTTCCTGTTTATTTAGCATAATACCTGTTTACAGTGGAAACTTTTAAAGACTCGTAAAAGTAGGTCTGCTGTGTGTGGAAGGTCTCATCATTCTTGTGGGAGAGACACAGTGCTGAGGCTCAGAGAGGCAACAGATTGCTTCTGTCACATCCCTGGGCTGTTTTGCAGTGTACTTAAAGGATTATGATTGATAAGGCTGTCCTACCCGAGAATGTTGACACAGGTGTGCATCGTTATCTTAATTAAGATCCTGAGAAAATGCGATCTATAAAATGGTGACAGAAGAAGGGCCATGTATTTTTGTACAGTTTTGCTTATGGAGAACATAATCGCACTTGAAAGCTGTCTGTGAGCTCCGAGATTTGGGGAGCAGCTTGAGAACAGAAGTTTTCCCGAGAAATGATAGTTGGGTGTTAAGTGTTGTGGCTTGTATACTGACACTACTTGTGGCTTTTTTGGCAATGCCTCTGTCGGCCTCTCTGTGCTCTCTCTCTGTGGAATAGTGGTGGCTAATTTAGAAATAAAAGCACAGAGTAGGGTATTAAGCAAATGTTTGTTGTGTTTCAAATAAATCTGTAGAGGAAGGCATGTGTAATGTGTAGAAACAGGAATAAAAAGGTAAATAAAGGAAACATTTATACCACTTCATTTGGAGGGAAAACATGTTTTCGTGATCAAAAGCAGTTTCTTTTTTCATATCATCAGATACTTAGCTATGTTGCTAACGGAATGCCTTGTTTTTATTTCCAGAAAGAGAAAAGTAAAACTGTTCTATTTTTTTCCCCAAAATGTTGTTCTGTAGATTTGAATTGGTGAGCAAGTGAAGATAGTACATCTAGCCTCCTTAATAGTTTAAGGTGTTCAATCATAACCTGGGTGACCACCAGATTAACATTACTGTCCTTGACTTCCAATCTCTGAATGCAGAAACAATAGCAAGACGGATGCAGTTGATCATGTTACCCTGGGCTTACCAAGAACCTAATACCCCTTAACATAAGCATTGCATTAAGATTGCCCCCCTCTCTTTGTAGATCGCAGTTTCCTGGAAGCTGGCTGTCTATCACTGTGTATTGGAAGCTATGTAAGTGCAGATAGAAAGAGGAAATGAAAGCGGAGGAGGCCATGGGCATGTGATCGGAGAAGCCAGGTGTAGAGTCACAGCTCATTCGTGACTCCAAGGATAATTAGCTGGCTAGAATTACATGGTAAACTAAAATCAAAGAAAGACTTATTCAGATTTGTTTGCTGAAATTAAAACAAGAGCATTCATTTTGAGGATAATTGCTTTACTTATCCTCCCTGCTCTCCCATCAGAATTTTTTTTTTTTCTGGGAGCTAAAATCAGCATGCCCATGCGTTACTTTAAAATGTGATATGCTGTGTTAAAAGAAATGGAAACGGAATGTGAACTAATTACCTATCGTTCATTTTTATTAATAACAAGTAATCATTCATTTATTTTATTTTTACAGTATAGATCTCTTAGGGAAAGTGTAAATGTTATTTAGTTGATAAAATGCAAGTAAATGAAATCATGTAATCCTAAATGAATTATAGATTATGAAAACAGTATTAGATTTTGGAATAATGTTTCCACTGTGAGATAGCAGAGCCTGTTTTGTGTGGTGATATCTCAATATCTTTGAATATTTCCCTTCAATTTGTGCATTCTGTTGGCTTCTGTACTTTGGACATTTTTGGCATAATTATTAGCTGTTTTATAGAGAAGAACTGTTCTTAAGAGATTATCAGTTGCTGAAACTCGAAGAAGATATAAACTCTTGCTTTTTTTTCTTATTCAATAATGACCCTGCTTTGCTTTCATAGCACTATTCTGAAGTGTGATCCGTATGGCTTATTTCTGCATAAATCTGCAGTCTTTTATAGCCAGATTATACCTAACCACCAATTTAACTCGGCAAATTAATTTAGATGCTTCCAAATTGAAAACCGGTATATCCTAATGCAGTTTGAATGTAAGTATTTATCAGCAAGGATGCACTTAACATTTGTTCAGGAGCAAGGAATACAATTTTCTCCTGCAGTTGTCATTTACGTAACTCGTTTTTCTAGCCTTTTCTCGGGCTAATGATATTCCACACCTTGATAGGGCCTTTATTTGTTTACTTGCCGTAGTATGAAGTGATTCCTTGGAGAAGATTAGATTAGACATTCATGTCTGATATCCCCAAAGTACTTAACGAGTCCTTCTGTGTTTTCCTAAACAGGATCATTTCCATTTTCTATGCAGGTGATAAGTCTGATGGTAGTACATCTGGATGTTGTCAGCTAAGTTGATGTCTGAATGATGGGCTCCTACAGATGTTGGCTGAGCTCAGTCCTTGCACTTGCATCTCTAGGTCCGGCTGCAAGTGGGTAAATCCCAGCTAGCATCAACGTCGGTTTTACCAAAGTATGTATACTACTATCAGGAGCTCCGTACAAAATATCACTTGAGGCCTTTGATTATAATGCATTAAACAAAGGTTCAGTGAGATGCAAATTTTTTGATTCAGGGCAATACTCTAAAGAATTTCTTTTGAATGCTATCATTTGATAGTAGAATTTATAAAAGTGCTTTTCATAAAAAATTAAGACTAAGGTTATATTTTATTGAAAAAAATAGAAGTATTATTAAAAGAAATAGTTGGTTTATACCAAATGGCAGTTTTTGATTTTCATCACGCGGTCCTTACCAGAATAAATTGAGTGGGAGCATCAGCTCCAGTCATGAATATAAAGAGTACACCGTGTTGTGTAAAACATGTCATTTTTTTCATCAAAATAGGGGCTGCTGAATAGAAGCAGATGAGAAAAGCTATGAGAAGAAATTATTTTGCAAAATATTTATGTTGTGTAGTGACAGGAGCAAAGAACTGGATTTGATGATAGAAAACATTTTGCTAAATAAAAAGAGATGGTTGTATGACAAAAAAAAAAAAAAAGTAATTTTACAGAAGGTTCCTATAATTAGTAGAGCCTGCAATAGAACAAATGGTTCTCTGTAAATACTTTGAAAGGCATAAAAGTGTTTTTTAAAATGCAATACAAAGTAATATATAATTGTACTTAAAAAACACACTGATCAGGTCTGATGGAGATGGTCATATATGACCAAGAACTGAAGCATTACAACAAGTTAGAAAATGCCAACACAAATATAAAGAAAACGTTAGGCAGTGAGCGTTCTGATTTCTCTTTGTTTGCCTTTAAGCTTAATTTTTTTCTGTATTGTTTTAACCACGCGTAAAGTTGCAGGATTTAAAAGACAAGAGGATTGGGGTTTTTTCCCTCCTAAGGGTAAGCATAGGAGAAATCTGAACATATATGCGAATTGGGTGAGTTGTATATTTGCTGCCAGCCAAAACATATGAAGTCTAATATGTCATGTATATTAATGATATTCAAGCATATTGAAACTCAGACTCCTTTTGTGTAAAATGGGTGTGTGTGCGTGGTGGGAGGGCGGTTCCCCACTCTTTTGAGAATATGAAGAAAACCTGTCCTTTTAGCAGTAATGGGTTATGGTTGATTGAAAAGGTTACCCTAACTGTCCTGTCGTGGAAATAGCTTAGAGTGTACTCTTTGAGAAAGGCATAATTCAGGAATAAAATAAACGGAGCTACTTGTAATTAAATTGTAATTCCATGAAGGAGGGAAGTGGTAAGAAAAGTTGAAGCTAACTATTGCTGTTTTTTCCTTTTAAGGATTCACAGTTCATAATGGATCCACTGTACTGGCTGTTGGAAGGAAGAGATTTTGAAGATAGGGAGGTAATATTATCTTTTTTTTTTTTTTTTTAAAGAATACTTTCCTCTATACTCCGAAGCCTTTGTTACATGTAAGAACTTTATCTAGTAGACAGCCGTTTCTTCACCTGTGAGCTATGAAAATGATCTGATGTTTTCTGGGCTGAGTCCTGAGCTCCTTCTCCCTGGGCCATGGGCTTTGCTGGGGGAGCTGAGCAATCTCATCCGGGCACACTCAGCACCCTTAAAATAGCGTCTTTCTGAGAATCCGATCTGTGATGGTAGCCTGCACAGTCCTCGTTGATGTCATTTTAGTTTGTCATGGACGAGGAGGCATTTAGCGGGTTGCTCAGCTGCCCTCGTTTACCTCCCAGGCTTCGTTGCCTTATCTGGGGGCGCGCGCTCTCTGCATCAGTCGCCTGCCACAGCCAAACTCCAAGGAGGGGACTTGGTGCCTGACAACTGGATCCGGAGCTCTGCCAGGAGTTGGCTGGGCCCAGCCTGGCCCCTCCGGTGCACTGCGGGCTCCGAGCTCAGGCACGCGGGTTCCTTTCCTAGTTCACAGCCTTAAGTCTCTTTCCGTCTTTTGCGTAATCCTGGGCTCTCCGGGTAATGCTTTCCTTTTCCTCTCAGTAGGTTGGCCTGGCTGCTTATTCTGCAGCTGTTGCAGGGATTCACAAGGAATGGAGAAAGAACCCTGTATTATTCTGGATGATGTCTTTGCTAATTTATTTGCACGTTGTTTCACTTTCAAGAACCTAATGTGGGCGTTAAAGGATGAGGCTAAGCTTCTTGAAGAACAAATACGTTCAATTTGTATTCATAAGAAAAAGTCCTGTCTTCCCATACTGTGGGGCCGTATTGAATACGCAGGTTAAATTGGGAACATAAAACCTGCTTGTAAAGAGCTAGTTACTACGTCTAAAAATGTATATAGGGGGTTAAATGGAGTAATAGTGTTTGTGTAGTTTTTCACTTTTCAGAAAAATAGGTAGACTTTCCTAGTCATCAAAAATATCAACTCCCTGAACTAGATCTATGAAAAGATGTTGGTAGGACAGCGAAGGGCTTCATGATGTCCAATTACTGTAATGAGCAAATCAGTAAGCAGAGTGGTAACGAAAATTAATTTCTTCCATTAAAGGAGCTGGTATACATTTAAAACCGAAAACCTTCAGGAGAAGCCCCTTTAATCTTTAAATCAAACGATGTTTTTGGTTAACGCAACAGGAAGGGGGAGGTATACCAATCTCAGGTTCTTTTTATTTTGTATAAGCAGGCCAGGAAGCCATTAAAATGTAACCTAGAAAAAATGGCGATATCAAAGTGATTACTTGGAAAGCAGTTTATATTTGCAAAACAATTCAGCATTATGACCTTGACCAACTTCTATACTTCATGTACTTGGGTTACTCCTCTCCAGTTTGTAAAATATCCCTCTGTGGAATAGCTTTCTATAGACTGCAAGGGTCTTTTTGCATCGACTAATAGGTCTTGCTGGTCATCTTAAAATATGCTACAATATTACAAAGTTAAAATGTAATATTTATTAATAGAGGGGAAATATAAAATTTAATATCTGGGCAACTGAGACCTTTAAACCTATTTTAAAAGTATAATCTTGACATCGTTGACACTATTTTTGTCTTTGTTATGTAGATAGAATTATGGCTATTCTACATTTTGAATGTTTTATTTATTAATTCCAAATTATATTCTCCATATTGGACTTTTAAAATAAAAGGTGTACGTGCTTCAGAGAGTAAAACTGTAAGTCATGGGCTAATTTGTTATGCATCAGGACATAGAAAAACAGCCTTGATTCATTTAGAACTTGGAAGGGGGGGATGCAGGTGAAACTGGTCTCAGCTGAAATTTCCTAACGCAGCACACCATTTAAATGAAATGTTTGTTCATATAACCGAGATGGCATTTTCTCCTCCTCCTCCTCATGGTTTTGTCCAACTGGGTGTTACAGTGGCAGTCGCACTGACTGCTAAGTGTTTAAATGATGACACCATTATGTGAAGTGATTTTGAAATGAGAGATTCCAGCCAAGAATTACATCTGCCCCCATCTCCCTCACATCATATACTCGCTGGCAGCGCAGATGATGATTGATTTGTTTGTGACAGATTGCAGGAAACAGTCATTGATTTTTCAATATTTTACCTTAAAATTATTTACAGTTGTAACCATGGGGAGGTATTTCCAGGGGCTGTCAGCCCCTGAAAGACTAGGATAATATTCCCTGCTCCCTGACAAGACAAATTACCTGTAATGAGTGCAGTAGCTGAAGGGTATACTTTTATTTTAAAATATGTCAATAACCCCAGTGACTAAACGAATATTGATTTAGCATAATGAAGCCTGAGTAATGTGAAAATGAGCTTTTTCGAGGAGCCTGGTAAAGACTCTTCTGAGCTGGTTGTAAGAAGCTTTTCATTCTTTTCGGCTCGCTAGTGGAGATAAGCAGTTTTATATGCGAACCGTCAGGAATGATAGGGTTGTTTGTGAGAACTAGGGTCCAAATAGTTCACCCTTGCTCTTTGCACTTCTTTGTCAAATCTTATTTGGACTCTTACTTTTAGGCCCACGATAGCTACCGACGTGCTTGATCTGATCTTTAACCCACACTAATATTTTTACAGTTTCAACATATTTTGCATTAGACCTTCGGTAATGAATATTAAAATATAACTATGTGAACAATCATTTGTAGATGACATAATAATCACCTTAAGACATTTCCAATGGGTTATTGCAGCATTTAATGTGCTGTATTTTATGGTAGAATAATTCCCAGTCCCTGGACATCAGATTGCTTTCAGGGGGGAATGAAGATTAATTCACTTAAGTCCTGATATTGTAGACATCAGTGCGTGTTTTCATTCTTGTCAGACTTCTCCCCCTTTTAAAAACGTAATTCTCACCTTATTACAGATTAAGATCTCGATATATAAGGTCTTTCAAACAGGAGTGATTGCCAAAAAAGGGTATAGCTTTATTTTATAATCCATCAAGAAGCCTAAAGATTTTATGTCTGAGTAAGAATCTCCGTATCTAACTTGGTAAGGAGAAATATAGTAATCAGGGTCAGTCATATATAGCAGAAAAGTAAGTATTTGAACAAGATGTCAAACTAATATTCCTTGGGAACCTAGCATGTTTTATGGTAACTAATAAAAAAAAAATCTTATTAAAAGCAATAGGTAAAATCCCTTTAGAAATTAAACAGTAATTATGATTTCAGGAAAATTCACATGGCTCGTTGTGAGTGCTAGTTCTCATGTAGTACTGGCATTAGAAATGTTGCCATCAAATGAAAAATATAAACATATCTTCTCATGGAAAATGGGATAGACTCTAGAACAAAAATTTATCATTTTATTTTTCCCCAAGTATTTGCCCAAGGCTGGGGCACAGAGGATCTCTGTCACTTATCATAACTGTGTCCTGCAATAAACTAGATGGTTTATAAAATACTGGTTTCATGTCTTTAAACACTGTGAGATTTCATTTCTATGTTACCCTAACCCCAAATTCTTTCCCTTTTTCTGTAAAAGAACCTTTGAAAATAGAAATATGAGGAATGTGCCACTGTCATGTATGAAACTGGCAATCCACATTCTTCAGCCATAAATTTGGTTTATAGTTTTTTAAGTCAGTGTAGTATCCTTAGAACTTATCTATAGATAAAGGCGTATATGTAGATTTGCCTTCCAGGAAAAAAATGGATATAGAGTTTTTAATAGTTTTTTTTTTTTAATTAAATAAAAAT
Organism: Noctilio leporinus; assembly: GCA_004026585.1. Lineage (NCBI taxonomy): Eukaryota > Metazoa > Chordata > Mammalia > Chiroptera > Noctilionidae > Noctilio > Noctilio leporinus. Next base: position 90,215 of record PVIW01003822.1, read on the forward strand.
CTGTGCTAAGGAAAACATCTATATTGTTGTTTATTTTGGAGTAAAATAAACAACATTTAGTTTAAACCTGTGTGTTCCTTTTATAGTATATGTGTAAAACTATTTATGCAAATTAAATTGAGTAAATATGTAGATACAGTAAGGCTTTTTTTCTGGTTAAATTATTCTCTTTTGGGTGCTATGCCATTCTCTATTTCTTTTCTCCTCCTGAAAAAAATAAAATAAAAAAGCTGCCCTGGTTCTCTAGAAGGGAAAAACTGTATAACTGTTTTTAAATCGTGTAAGTCTTTGCCTCAGGTTGGTTAAAACATTTATTTATTGAAAAGGAGAAAATGTCCATTTGAAAAGTATTGATCGTATTTGTATCTATTAAGATAAACAGTTTACTTTGCTGCCGTACATTCCAATCTACTTAGTTAATTGTTTTCAGAATTCATTTTACTATGTTTGGTCGGATCTTCTATGATAACTTAATATAGAAACAAATCAGCATGTAATTCTATTTTCCATGTGACCTCAACCAGTTGAAGAATTAGCCCACTACTCTGGGGTGGGGGGCATTGGATAGTTTAAAGTAGACAGTAGCATGAAGTGTTTTCAGATGCTCAGTGCACCCCGGCTAATGTGTTATCGAATATATTTTAAAGTGAGCAGTTAGAAGAAATACCCCTGGTACGAAGTTATTAAAATGCCTCCTAAAGGTAGCATTTTTAATGAGTGTACATAATTGATTAGTGATTTGTCTTCTCCCAAGCATAAAGCTGCATGGCAAAGTTAAGTGCAGATCTTAGGGACGGATGGTGACAATTATCGTGACAACTAAATGGATTTTTTTTTCTTTTAGATTCAGCTATCGGTCTGACATTTCCTGTGGTCTGTCCAATCTAGATGCAAAGGACATGGAAAAACCAAGTGCTCAAGCAGTTTAAATGTTTTGGATGATCCTATGTATTGACTACAGTATTTTCCCAGGGAAAATTCTCAATTGTCATTCAGAAGAAGGTTACGCACTTCATGATCATCAATTTTAAGTACTTAGTATTGTGGAGTATTACCAAACATTTTCTGTTTTAATCAAAGTGTAGAAAAAAAAAAAAATCAATGTTTATCTATTGACTTTTCTTACCCCCTAAAAATGTGTTTATTGGGTTGCATGGATGTTTAATACCTGAAAGAGATGTATCTAGAAAAAATCCCCTTGTCCATCAAAGAAATTCTGGCAATCCAGTAAGTGCCTCTGGAAGCGAGCATTTTCTCCTCATCCAATCTGTTGGCTCAACTCACACACGGGAAACCATCACCTTAACTGGCAGAGCATTTGCAACGTGATCAGACATTTGAATAATGTAAAGGAGGTTGACATCCTGTTTTCATACGAGGAGACTGAATACTGAGGAGCAGCCTTGCCAGCGGGCACTGCCTTCTTGTGGCCTTGGCAGTGGCTGTGGGAAACCAGAAGGACTCTTCCGCAGCAAGCAGGCCTCTGTGGTGTGGACACTCCCCGCTCAGGGGTGTGTCTGCCCAGGGCTAGCCCTCCGCTGGGGGGCTGGGAGGCTCCCCGATGCTGATGCTGATGCCACGGTGCAGACCGCTGTGCATTCCCGTGTGTGCAGAATCCCGTCTGCACATCTCCACCTCCATAGTTTTCACCGAGAGTCAAAAGTGATGTGGTGAGTTCTTGAGCTCCGATTGCAGTATGGTGAAATCAATTTATTAGGCTAGAGTATTCCTTTTTTTTTTCATTTTGAATTAAACTCCATAGTTTGAGATTATTAGTTATTTCACATGCAGTTGTAGTAAATAATGGATAGGTCCTTTGTGCCCTTTACCTAGTTTCTTCCAAGAGTAACGTCTTACAATAGATCACGGGTGGCAAAACAAGGCCCTCCCTCCACCCTGTTTTATCCCCGGCCCCTTGTTTCTATGCAGCTCACTTAACTGTCAAGAGTAGTTACACTTACATAGTCCTAAAATTACATTTGGTCCTTTGAAGGCAACTGGGAGGCTACTGTGGCCCCTGGTGACAATGACTTTGACACCTCTGCAATAGATAGTACAATATCACAACCTGAATGTTGACACAGGTGCAGAACATTTCTCTCATCACCACCAGGAGTCCCCCCGCTGGCCAGTTAGCTCAGTTGGTTGGAGCATCATCCTGGTACTGCAAGGTTATGGGTTCGATCCCCAGCCAGGGCACATACAAAAAAAATCTACCCAATGAATGGGTAAATAAGTGGAACAGCAAATTGATGTTTGTTTTTCTCTCTCTCTCTTCCTAAAAGAAATCAATACAAAAATTAAAAAAAAAAAAAAAAACTCCTCATACCCCCTGATACCTCCATACTCACTTGTTTTCCACCCCTCTGCCTGACCCTAGCAGCCACTCATTTGCTCTCCAGTTCCATAATTTTGTCTTTTCAAGAGTGTTACATAAATGGAATCATATAGTATGTAACCTTTGAGGATGGGCTTTTCTCACTCAGCATAATTTTATAGAGATTCAACTTGCACATACAACAGTTTGTTCTTTTTTATATTTGGGTAGTATCCCATGGTATGATTGGCCCATGGCCTGTGGAACCATTCACCCGTGTGGACAGGACTGTTGCTGGTTTTTGATTATTACAAATAAACCTGCTATAAACATTCGTGTACAGGTTTTTGTGTGAATGTAAGTTTTCATTTTCCTGGGATAAATGCCCAGGAATGCTACTGTGGTTCATGTGATAATGACATAGACTATTTTTTAAAGACTAGAATTGATTTTTTTTTTTTGGTTTGTGTGTGGAAGGGAAAATAGAGGACATCGACATTTTTGTGGTGTTTTGCTTTAGCTGGATTTGTTTAGGATTTTAAAACATGCAGGCTATTGTAAATGATTTGTAGCCAAATATCAAAAAACAATTTCCCACCACCTAGATCTTTTCTTATTGTTAGAGAACTGCTTCTTCAAATACTGCTTCTTTGTGTGTGTGGGGGTGGGTGGGTGGGAGGTAAACAATTTCTATGTAAAGGAATAAATGTAGACATATACTATTAGAAGAGATGTTGCAAAGCTGACAGGTTATTGGGAGGAATTTTCAGAGACTTTTCCAAGTGTTAATAAAGACTTGACATTCAAGGATATATTATGATAGTTTCTGAATTGTTGCCATCATCCTCCCTACAGTGTTTATTTGTGGAATTAATTTATTATCTGTACACTTTGTATTCAGTGCTGTTGCATTTACTGCTCATTTAATTAAACTGTACACACTTAGTAGGGAAAAGAAAAAACATTTAAGTATTTCTCTCCCCCTAGAACATGGCCACTAAAAATGCAGCTACTTTACAGAATGTTTAATGGCAGAAAGAGCTCGGTTCCAAATCCTGGTGGAAATTATACTGTTACATTGTTCTTACTGAGACATAATGACATACATACAAAACCACACGTGTGCTATGTTTTCAGGGAGGGTATTCAAGGGTAATTTTTACTCTCATTTCTCATTTCTGTGACTTTAGAACTCTCGCAGAAGATACAGCTTCATTTTTCCTTAAAGAAACATTGCATGTGGTTAATGGGGAAATGACCCTCTAATAAAAGTCAGTATTACCAATCTTTAACTTGTTTGAATGAGGCTCAGGGGATCCCCATCTTTCAATGCTTCCAAATATTGTTTGCTCTTTAGCTCATGATGGTCATGAGCATAGTGATATAAATGACACAAGGGAACAGAAATCCTTGCCCTTAAGAACGACCTGGGTAAAAGATAGTATGTACACATGGAATCCTAACGTAGCTTTTGTTCCTTGTCATTAAACCACTATTGAAGCACCCACTTACCTAGCCCTTCCAGGCCCTGGGAACCTAACAGTGAAGAACCCTCTGGGTGACGAGGCTGTCTATGTGTGTGAACCACAAAATATTTCCTTATTTTTATGTTTAGTAAGACTACGATGTTTTTTATACTTTTCTGATATCTTAAGTGCATAATCTGTAAGATTATAATACTTCCTAAAATTTTAGCTTATGTTAGGCTTAAAATAACAGGAGAGCTTAAAAAGAACTCCCAAGTTAAAACTGTGAGACCACATATAGATAAAAAGTTACATGCAGCATACATTTGTAAGATTATATATAGATCTGATGGCTTTAACTAAAAAACTATATTGAGCAGTCCAGAAAAGTAAGTATTTCTGTACGTTACTTTTTAAGAACTGTTCAAGGTAGTACGAGAGCTGAGAGCCTTTGTAAATATGCATCTAATTTTAGGCAGCTAAAATAAGAAGCTGTAATAGGACTGAGTGAGGCCCCTTTCACTTGGGAGCTGGGGGGAAAATAAAGACATAGGGTCTATTATAATTTCTTTAAATTTGTATAAATCATAGAGCGATCAAAGTGGTCACACAGTCAAGTTAAAATACTCGGGGTTTTATATGTAGTAATCCTGATTCCAGTATCCTCAGCCCCGTCTCATTGCCAATGTGGAAGCCGAAATGAATTGTGTTTTGTGAAGGCGCTACTTTAGGTCAGTGACGTGAAAGTTCTGAGTGTATGTCATGATCAAGCCTTGTGGAATCAACTGGTAACACTGTTTATCTAGCAGTTAGCAAAAATTAAAAGAAAACGGTGCAATTTTAGACAGTGCTTTAAAAAAATTTTTTCACAAATATTGCAAATCATAGGTTGGTTACCACTAGACTTCCTGACTCTTCTGTGATTGCTGTATTCTATGTATATACTTTAAAAATACCAGGCCTTTATAATTTTGCCTATAATTGTTTATATCTATTTTCTCCATAAAATGTTTTTAGAACAACCTAGTGCTAAATTCCCTTCACCCGCTTGTCATTTTTAAACTTTATTACGAATTCACCAAAGTAGCAGCTGCGAGACACATTAGTAGACTGCTTTATTTTCTTCCAGCAGCCTTATTATTCAAAACACCTTTCAAATTCAGGGCATAAAAATAGCAGGCCACTTCACTTGCAGGCTTTTGAAGCAGGGGAAGATGTACTTTCCTTACAAAAAAGCTGCATCCCAGGAAGATGAAATGAATAAGTGACAATGAGGATCTTTTGACTCCCCAGTGCGTGCTGCCAACTTGAAGATGTAGGTCCCTAATTCTGGAAATTCAGTTCACGGATACCTATATCACAACCCTATTCTGAGCAGTATGTTTTATTTTTTTCTGTGTATGGTAGAAATAAATGTCCGCTATTATCTGTGCATCTCATATGAATGTGCTGGCCCTGAACACGGGGTATACATAGCAAGTTAAAAGGTATTCATCTCAGAACTGAATTTGAACCAACGGAACATTCCACTTATTCATTACCATTTATGCACACCTACTATGTTCTAACAGTGTGACAGATCTAGAGAAGTAAACATGAATACAACATATTCCCTGAATTTAATGAAGCGGGCAATAGGCTCAAGCCTGGAGAGAAGATGGTGAACAGCATGCAAAGTCAAGGAAGGCTTCCTGGAGGAGAGGGGCATTGGAATTGAGCTCTGAAGGAAGAGAATGCAGAGAAGGGGAGCAAAGACCAAAGATGAGAGGGCACAGTGTGCTGGGAGACTGCACGTCATTTGAGAGGTAAAAGGACTTTGTGACTGGGTTCTACTTGAGGGTAGCATGTCAGGAGGTGTGTCCCAAAGGTTTCGATTATCAGGTCATGGCGGCGGTGTCCCGAGACAGGTCTAGTGGGGAGAAAGATCCAGCTACCTGAGAGGTTCTCGGAGACTATCCAGGGGTCCGGAACTCCCAATTTAGGAGCCGGCAGGGAACATAATAGTCTTTCATAGTGGTATATATTTTATTCTCTTAAAGGGCAAATTTCCCCAAAAATGTGTTTTCTTTCATGATGATGATTATTTTTTATTGCGTGCTATGGCTGTAAGTGTCCTGCAAAAGCAAGTCTGAAGGGAACTGTTTAGTATTACCGGGCAACATTTCTTCCGAACAAGACGAAGTTCGGGTGATGTCAGGTCAGGGAAGTGAGAGTGGTCCTAGCTGACGTTGCCCCTGAAACATTTCAATGAATCAAGTCTACTAAATTTCAACGGTGCAGGAGAGGCGCAGAGACGTTGCCCAGAGCAAAAAACACGGGAGAATGTTTTTGTGTTTAGAAATGTGATGGGTTTGGATTACACCGTCTGCCTCCGTGATTAGTTACCTGGATCCGATGGCCGCAAATAATCATTGCACGAGAACTTAGCACCTCCCGACGCTGGATACTGGACAGCGTTGGTCATGGCGTGGGAGCCACTGTACCCAGGGGCATGGCCCGCCCCTCACAGCCACCCTGTCGTCTCACGGACAGATGAGCAATCCTGAACGCAGGTCTTCATGAGATTCCCGTTGGTGTCTGCTTAATATACTTGACATACAGTGTGAGGACTGGACAGTCACAGTTGTCCTCACACTGTATGTCAAGCAGACATAGTGACCCAAAGTCAATAGTCTACGTTAGGGTTCACTCTTGGTGTACACACTAGTGTTCGGACCAGTGTATGACCTTAACATTTCTTGCAAGACAGGTCTGCGGTCAGCAAGTTCTCTCAATTTTTATTGTCCTAAGACAGTCTTTCTCTTTCATTTTTGGTGGATAAGTTTTAGGGTACAGCATTCTAGATTGGTAAATGTTTTTCTCTCACCTCAAAATAGTCCACGCCATTCTTTCCGCTTGCATGATTCTAAGAAGTCAGATGTAATCCTTATCTTTATTCCTCCATAGGTAAGGTTTATTTCCTCTGGTTTCTTTCAGGATTTTTTTTTTTCTTTGTCTCTGCTTTTCGGCAATTTAAATATAATATGCCTATGTGCCTATGTATAGGTTTTGTGTTTTGGGTCCACTCCCTTTACCCTGCTTGTTTTTTTTTTTCAGTTTCCTGGACCTGTGGATTGGTATCTGACATTACTTTGGGGAAACTCTCAGTCATTGTTGCTTCATATATTTCTTCTGTGCCTTTCTTCTACTTCTGGTATTTGCATGCATATGTACACCTTGGGCATTTATCCCACACTTCTTAGATATTCTGCCCTGCTTTTTTTTTTTTTTTCTTTCAGTCTTTTTTCCCTTTTCAGTTTTAAAGGTTTCTACTGAGCTATCTTCAAGCTCAGATATTCTTTCCTCAGCCAATGTCCAGTCTGCTAATAAGCCCATCAAAGGTATCCTTAATTTCTGTTACAGCGCTTTTGGTCGCTAGCATTTCTTTGGTGTTTTTATTTTTTCTTAGAATTTCTATCACTCTGTTTATATTACCCATGTGTTCTTGCATGCCATCTACTTTATCCACTGGAGTTTTTCTCATTTAATCGTAGTTGTTATAACTTTCTGGTCTGAGAGTTCCAACAGCCCTGTCGGTTCCGAACCTTGCTCTGTCTCTTCAAACTCTGTTGCCTTGTAGGGTGTCTTGTAACTCCCTTCTTAGTAGCCAGACGCGATGTCCTGAGTAGAAGGAACGGTTGTAAATAGGCCTTTGGTGGTGTGGTGAGAAGACAGGGCGGGTGGGGAAGCATTCATTGGCCCTATGACTGGGTCTCAGTCTTTTTGCGAGCCCGTGCCTCTTGCCTGGCCAAAGGCCCATCCCCAGCACCCACCAGCTTCATTGAAATAAGCCAGAGTTGAATACTTCCCTTCCTCTCTGTGGAAGGCTAGAGCCAGCTACGAATGGGTATTTATTTTCCCCCAGGTCACATGGGCGCTGATAAAACCCCAGCCGGTTAGGTGCTATTAAAATAGTTTCTTGGGAGAGTATATCTTGTTAAGAAGAACAGAATGCTCTGGCACTTTTCAAAGGGATTCCTTTTCCTCTCCCCCTGCCTGAAGCTCAGGGGAATTTTTCTCTGCTAGTCACTGTGAGGAGCTGGTTGAACTCCTGGGGGGAAAACTCACAAAAGTGTGGGACCCCCTGTGACTGCATCCCCCGGAGTCTTTTACTCTCTGAGTTGTCTGTGCGGAGCCTCCAGCAATTTGCCAATTAGAGTTCAGTTCTCCTACCGCCCCCACCCCAGGTGCTGGTTCCCAGGGGGTCGTGTCCTGATTCTCTGGGCTCATCCGCCTGTCTCTGTGGGGGAGGCGGGGTGGCAGCAATTTGCCCTGTGACCTCACTCCTCTTACAGATCTGAAGAAGACTGGTTGATTTTCCAATTTGCTTACCATCAGTGGTCAGGGCGGAGTGGTGGATGACTCCTCCGAAACTGGACGTCCACAAACTTTTTTTTTTTTATCAGCCTGTGACAAGATAAATACCCAACATAAGAGAAAGCCCTTGGAAAGTCATATAGCAACTTCCTATCGCCGTGATGTCCAGGTGCACAGATCTGTGTTTCACAGAAACATGCCCACGAAAATCAGCTCAGAGACATGAAATGTGGAGTAATTAATTAGCCCTTCACCGCAGATGCACAGAGCAGCATGGGACAAGGAAGCCGGCAGGAAAAGGATGATCCGGGAGTGGGAACTGTGCCATGTTTGTAGTTTTCCAGAAATTTCTCTGAGTTCCCCTGGGCAAGAAGGACAAATTGCCTGGCGTGCCCTAGGGGAAGATGATGAGGGTTTTCAGGGTGGACAACATAGTGACAGCACAGCCATATCCACTCCCCTTTTCCTGCACCCCCTGCTGCTAGAACGACCTTCCTTACATGGAGATCTGGTCAGTCATACCCTTGCTAAGGTTCATTAGAGACGCCCCCCTGCCCACCACTTCTCAGCTTCTCAGCACCATTGACACAGTCACTTGTCACCCGTTGGGAGACTCCTCCAACTCTGTCTCCTACCGCCCTTTTCTCGGGCACCTGGTTTTCCTGGAGACCCCAGCTTGCACTGCCACCTCCCAACCTGTGCTGCTCCTGCCACCGCTGTTTGCCAGGCCTTCCCCCCCTCACCCTTTGCTGGTGAAAGCCCACATATGCTTTAATGTCGTCTTCCCGGAGGCTTCCCTGTACTTGGCATCAAATGCCCAGGTGGGGCTGGCCCAGGTGCTCAGTGTCGCGAGAGCGTGGAGCTGGGAGGGGTCCTTCAGGTCACTCATGCCACTATTCATTCCACAGCCCTGTGTCCTCGCTGTGCATCTCACAGCTGGACAGGGGGTGCGGTTTAGGACACTTGGTAGGAGTAATTACCCAATAACACTGGTACCCAGGCACCTCAGGACTAGGGGACAGCAAGGTTGGGGGTGCGGGGGAAGAGGAGCTTTCCAGGGTAGAGGCAGATTCCCGGAATTTCCACCCTCCAGAGCAAGGCTTGGTAAACTTTCTCTAAAGAGCGATGTAGTGAGTATTTTCGGCTTTATGGGCCAGACAGTGTGTGTTGCGACTATTTTGCCATTGTCATGAAAAAGCAGCCGTAGACAAGGGGGTGTGGCTGTGTGCCAATGACCCTTTTACCAACGTGTTCCTAAACCATTTACGAAAACAGGCCACAGGCTGGATTTAGCCCGTGGGTTGTTGTTTGCCAAACTCTGCTCCAAGGGGAAAGAATGTCTCCCTTCTTCTGCTCTCTCTCTAAATAGCCTTTCAGAGGCTTTGCTAAGTTTACCTTTAGAATGTCTAACTCCCTGGGTTTTCTTTTTCCCTCAATAACATAAATAGCGAGTGACCTGCTCCTACTTGCCAATCAGCTGCAGAGACACACAACATGGAGTGGAAGATGCATGGTATGCAGCAAGCTCGGGACAGGTGTTTGTGGAATGAAGATGAAACTCAGTTCTGTATGAGGCACACAGATGGATTCTCACTCCGAACCTATCTGAGGACTAAACTTTGGCCAGAAAGAGAATTTGTCATTTCAGCCATGTCGGCCTGTGTCTTGGTGGGCTGGGTGAATTTTGGGTGGGGAAAGTGGAGTTCAGCTTTCCATAAACTGGGGTCAGCCTGGGGACCTATTGGATACCAGTGTCCTTGGTCTGGTATACTGTCTAGACTTTAAAGTGTCCAGGGACAAACAGCGAAGCTGACTAATATCTTTGAGTTGATAGAATGGTAGACAGTGAAATAATACATAAAGTAAGCCAGTAGACACTAAAGGCAATCTTGCCTGCTTCTATGAGCATATACTCTATAAAATGCCCAAACCAAGTAATCATGTACATTAAAATCTAAAATAATGGGGTTCCTAAAACACAGGCATAAGCAACACCAAGGGAGGTGAAGACGGCTTGCTAATGGTACATATAGACTTTGTCACGTCAAGCTGGGACTGTAAATTTGCCCTTGTCACTTCTGGTGCTTTGGTGAATGGCTTCAGATTAGTGTGATCTTCCACTCTCCAGGCGTTACTCACCTGGTGGCTTTTGCCCCAGATGCTGTCAGAGTCAATGTGGCCAAGAGCGGAGTGCTTTCCTTTAAAATCCCAAATTCTTCACTTTGCTTATATTTTACAGATCTAAACACCATCCCATGAAAAGCTAATGTAACTCCTGATATCTCCCATCCTTGGTTTGTATGACATCCAAACCACTTATGAATTCTATTTCAATCCAACCACAGTTTATTGAGCACCTACTATGTCTTTATGGTATAAGATCAAATAAGAACAGTGTAGAAAATTCCTCGGTCATCACACAGGTGCGTAAGCTTTGTTTTCCTATAGCCTCTTCTCCTGAGTGTAGAATATATGCGTAATTATTTAGATTTTATCAGTAGGGTTTAAATGAGCGATTTTAATCCTCTTTTCTCACAACTTACCTTTAGATGTTTAGCTTTTTAAAATATATTTTTTTCAGATTTTATTTATTTATTTAGAGAGAGGGGAAGGGAGGGAGGAAGAAGCGGGGAGAATCATCAATGAGTGGTTCCTCTCATGGACCCCCAACTGGGGATCTGGGCCACAACCCAGGCATGTGCCCTGCCTGGGAATCGAACCAGCAAACCTCTGATTTGCAGGCCAGTACCGAATCCTCTGAGCCATACCAGTCAGGGATGGACATTTAGCTTTTTATTTTGAAGGTCCATTTTGAATAAATTTATCAATTTTGAAGAGGACTAGTTCTAGTTCATTCTGATGTCATGGGTTTAGCTACTGAATTAATTAATTATATGTGTCATTTTTATGGCTGCGTATTTTCAGCGGAGACACTTGAGCTAAGCTATATTTATTTATACCACAGTACATTAACTATAAAGCTATCTAACTACAGTAAAACCATGAGAACCTGGAACCCTGAGGGTGCGGGTTATTCAAGCTAGCCAAGTATTTCAGAATTCATATTAACTATTTGTGATGGAAACCTTTTAAAAAGGGATCATAACTTTCCTTTTTATCTTGGAAATGATAGGTGTCTCATTGAACTTTGATAGCAACTCATGATTACCAGTAAGGATTGACTCTAGAACTCGGCTCTCATGAAAGGACTTGAGTTTTTTGTTTTAGTTTTTAGTTTTATTTTAATATTGCATGGAAAATAATACAACACTTAATAAATAACCGTACAAGAATAAACTGTTTTGCGTACTCACAACTGGGACCCTCCTTTTGCCCTGCCCTGGGTAGGTGGGCATGATAAAGGCCTTTCTCAGGCCCAGGAATGGGACAGGTAGTAGAACAAGCTTTAGGAAGAAAATCAGATTGGCAGCAGGCTTTATTTTAAGTTCATAGTTTATTAAATGATGCCTATATGTCGATAATATCCTGCTAATTTCTCTTCTTTTTTTCTGTGAGTTCTTTTTCCTTTTTTTTTTTTTTTAACACAAATTGTCAAATACATGTTCTTTTGGCTTGTAATTTATTGGGACCAAAGCTAAAGCCTTCATTCTAAAAACAAACAAACAAAAACAATCCACCTCTAGTCAAAACTCTAGAGTCCCTGATGATTCTTAATGATTTTTTTCAATGCGCCTTATTATGGATGTGTTATATTACATTTTTTTTTTTTTTACTTTAAGTTCTTGCACAATGCAACAGTGAAAAATTTCTTGTTCAAGATGCCGGCAGGTACATGCTAGACTGTAGTGTTTTACAGCTTCTCCCTGTGTTTACTGTGTTTTCTCACTGGATCTTCAGAACAACCCAGGAATGATTTTGTCCCCCATGTCAAGAACCAGGAGACCAGAGGTGCAGAGACATCCAGTGACTTGCCCAAGATCATACCCTTGTTCATGTTCCTAGGACTGGGCCCAGATCCTACGCTTTTAGGACCAGTGCATTTCTCCCATCACCCCAACTAGTGAGCATATTGGTAGGTGACAGGTGAGACTTAGTTCTCATTGTGCAGACCCACTGTTCTCACCGCAGACCGGTGCTGGCAACTCCTCTGAGACCTGAGAGTCAACTAGTCAGTTGGGTGTGATAATTTGGGGACACTAGGACTAAATATTAGTGGCTTTAGTTAACTTAACCTTAAACAGCCAGCTATCTCTCTAGAAAAATGGGTTTATTTGGGCACAACAACAAATTGCAATTTGGGACATGCAGCCTAATGGCAAATGACACGCAAGTCCCAGGAACCAAGGAGAGGAATGTTTTTTCTTAGGGACTTGGGAGGAGATACCGTGAATGGAGAATCTATTGGAGGAAACGGAAAGTTTGAGTTACGATGACTTTTCATTGGCTATGTGACAGCCCTTTCCCATGGGCTGATTGGAGTGTGCTAAGAAATCAGGGGGCCTTTTACTGCATAGGGGACACTGATTTTCTTGGTGACCGTGATCAAAGGGCAGTGGCAAGTGATCGTTGAGGGGCTAGGGGCATTTCCTTCTACTACAAGGTCCAGTTGTTGTCTATAATAACCTATGGTTAGATGGTGGTCCCCGTGTTTTAGGTGAGCACCCCAAGAGCATTCCCTCCCTTTCACGCACGAAACAGGGGCAAGGGAATCTACTAACGGAGACATCTAAAGGCAGGTGGATGCATTAAACTCTTCTTTAAAGCTTTCAAGGCTACATCACCCTGTTCTTCCCATAACATTGGGTCAGGGTTGTCATTCTTTAGTGACGTACAGAGGTCTGTATGACACAGAAGGGATCCAGTTGGAGCAATTACCAACTGGCCTGTGAAAACAGTGTAGGTGATGCTTACTTTGGGCTCTGGAAACTTAGAACATCGAGAAGCCTGCCTGTCTAGCTGAGGCCCCCCTGTTTGGATATTAGTTGCCCTACGTAGCAAACAGCAATTTTTCCTTGACAACCTTACATCCCTTGAAGGCTAAAAGCTTTAGCAATTGGATGGTGTCATCCAGAGGGGATGTGGAAAGAGCAAAGAAGCAAGCTGTGCACCTACTGCAGCAAGTTCAACCCTGTGGAACTTCCCATCATCCAGATCGGCCTTCAGGACCTGTGAGAGACGACCTGGATCCCAATGAAGCCCTGAAGTGTTACTGCCCAGGTGAACCGCTTTCCTTTCCAAGGGAGGGCAAAGGGTACGTGGCTAGCCATCAGCTGGAATGTTAAAGAACGCACCTCATAGATCAATGACGGTGAAGAATTTACTTTCCGTTGGGATGGGTGAGTGTAGCATTAGGAACAGCCGGGTATGAAGAGATAGTAATGCTGTTCGTACTCAGAGGTCCTGGGCAGTCCTCTACCCTTGGCCCTTGGGTTTTCTCACAGCAGAAGCAGGAGTATTATAGGTACTAGTGTCTGGGACAGTAAGCCCTGAGCCTTGTAGTCATGTCTTATGTGCTTTATGCCCTGAAGGGCTTCTTTGCTTATGGGGTACTGATTGATTTTGAGAAGGGAGTTTGAAGAGATCTATTTCCATCTTGATTGGAGATTCCTGCCTAAAGCAGTTGAAGATTTTCCCCAGAAAGAGGCTGATAGATGATTCAGAAAACACAAGTGATCAGTGCTCCCAGATTCAGCTATCGTGCCTTCTGGAGTGGAGCAAATAAAAGATGTCAAAGGGTCATTGAACTCACTTGACCGGCTATTTTGATGGTACCTGTCAAATTCTAGAATTATTTCCCCCTTTTGGGAGAAAGAAATTTCAGTGTGATACTTTTCCAAGAAACCTTGGCCTAAGAAATGAATGGGAGTAGAGGAGCTACGGAGAAAGGGATCAATATCTCTCAAAAAGGCCAAATTAGAAGGGATAGGCTCAGAGATGGTAACCTGTGTGGTTTGTTAGAGGCTCTCACTGTCTAGTTTAGTACTCGATGCAGGGCCTCTTGACAGCAGTGATTGGGAACCAAGCGTGTCAACAAAGACAGAGAGAGAGACTCGTTCCCAATCTGAAGAGTTGTCTCTTTGGGCCAATTGGGAGGAGGATGGGGAAGAGCCCCTCTAGTTCCTGGGAGTCCTGTTAGCCCCTACATGGGAAGAGCTGGCTAGAAGGCCAAAGGCACCTAAAGCACTTAGGTTAGTGACAATCTCTTTTCCAGTGCCTGGCTCTGTGCGATGACAGCAGACACTAGGTTTGGGGCTTGTACCAGGACCTTTGTTTGCAGGGACTAAAAGTTAACAATGTTAGCATTTTCTCTTCTAGGTGACCCATCTAGGCTGCAAGCAAGCCGGTTTGCCAAACTGACCAAAACTAGGATGGACATGGTCTTTCATTTCATCCTGGTCCTATCGACTAGAAAGAACATTTTCAGTTCATGCCATTAGTAAACCTAAGAGCTAGGTGAGTGGAATCAAGGCCTGAAGGAAGACCAGCATTTTCTTTGAAAATAGTCTGAAGTCAATTATAATGGTCATAAATAGGTTCATCAGACTTTTGTGAGCCAGCCTATGTTTTGTTCAAAGAAACAGGCTTTGCCAAAGCCCTAGGGATTGTCCAATGAGGTTGCTTAGACATTGCCCAAATCTGATCATATAATCAATAAGCCCACAGATTCATCTCTGGTTGTAATCCTAACAACCTTCAGGATGCAAGTCAGAGAAATCAGGCCGAGAAATTGGAATGACTGTATTACATTCCTCCGCAAGTCAGTGGGGATTGATCCCTCAGTTGCTTTAAGGAAAATCTTTGACTACGGCTTGCAATTCAGCTTTAGTCCAGGGAACAAAAGAAATTGGGGCATTAGCCTTCTGATCCTCAGAATGCTTCATTGGAAAGGGGCAGTGGGGAACAGGAGGGTTTGGGACCATTTTATCTTTCTTGAGTCACTGTTTGCTTCGGCGAATCTTAAAATTGTGTTTTGCCAAGAGGCCATGTTAAACTCCTGGTAATAATATCTGGGAGCCTCAAATTCCAATAGAAATAGGCAACCCATTCAGTGTTGGTGATTTCTGAGCTGCGGTTATCCAATTCGGTTTTAAGAAAAGTAAGTTTGGGGAGTTCAAAGTTTCTATTGGTCAAAGCAGCCTCCTTAGGTAGAAGAAAAACACCTGAGGAGGAAGCACAGTTTCTACCCATAAAATCAGCCAAGGTTTGTGATGAAGGGGGGACCCTCAAAGTATTTAAATAACTGGGATTCCACTCTTCAGCAGCTTCTTCTCTAGAGGAGAAGCCTGACCAGCCTGCCGGCCAAATACCAACAGAGTTTCACTGGGGACAGTTTTATTTAAAAATGTTGGGCTGAAGGCGGAACTGCTAGCATCGTTCTGGTAGGGGCAGTCTGTTCTCCGAAGGGACCAGTCAGATCGAAGTCCAGCACGGTTCCAGGGGAACATCCCAATTTCAGCAGATGTCAAAGCACCAACCAAGCGCTTATGTGCAAAAGCCAGGTCTTCACCAGACAAGGAAGAAGCCTGGACTTGGGGCCCAAGTCAAGCCTGGGGGACTTCAGGGCACTGGGAGCAAAAGCTGGGACCCAGGAGGGAGGCTGACCCTCAAAGCTCCAGGCCCTGTTTTTCAAAACTAGGCCCATGAGGGTTTTAGAATAAATTATGATTCATTTTTCTTTTTTTTTAAAAAAGATTTTATTCATTACTTTTAGAGAGAGGGGAAGGGAGGGAGGAAGAAAGGGAGAGAAACATCAGTGTATTGGGGACCTGGCTTGCAACCTGGTTATGTGCCCTGACTGGGAATCAAACCAGCAACCTTTGGGTTCACAGGCCAGTGCCTCAATCCACTGACCCATGCCAGCTAGGGCCTGATTAATTTCTTAATGCAAACAATATCTCTACCATGTGTCTCCAAAGTACAGATCTCCTTTATTTTTACTTCTAGATTTTAGGCTATAACTGCTCTTTGGGCTGGTAAAAAAAAAATAGTATTTGGCACAAATAATTTGCATTATTGGTTAATGTCTTTTACCAGTTTCATGGCTTTTTGTGTTAAGAATGTTTATTGATAAAGGTTATATTAAGCCAATGATTTTGAAGATTAAGATGTTACATCATATATAGAATATTTAAATAGACCTTAAGCAACTTTATATATTTTTAAATTCATTTATGTGTGTGTGTGTATTTGCTGATGGACTGAAGATTACTTTCTGACAAGTCAACCCAACTCCAAATTCTAAAATGTTCTCGTTATTCAGTTTGGTTTTTACAAAACTAGAAATTTAGCCCTGGCTGGTGGCTCAATGGATAGGCACCGGCCTGTGAAACAAAGGTTGCTGGTTCGATTCCCAGTCAGGGCACATAACCAGGTTGCAAGCCAGGTCTCCAGCCAGGCCCTAAGCTGGAGACAGGTGAAAAGCAACCATGACATGGTTGCCTTTCTCCCCTTTCTTCCTCCCTCCCTGCCCTTCTTTCTCTCTAAAAAAAATAATGAATTAAAAAGAATTTTTTAAAACGTAGAAATTTAGGCTGATTTACTTCTATCAACAGACTGGCACTCTGAAATTCATCCTGTAATTAAAAGTCATTTCTCAAAGATGTTACTCAAATCTTAGAAATGTTAAAGCTTTAAACCCTAACAATTGGCATGGAGATCATTGACTGTTCCCCATTATTTGCTCCCTCTCTCCCAGAGTGATTAATTTCACTTCCTGTGTCTTACCGCATGAGCCATAATGCGTTAGCTGAGGTTCCTAATTCGGTGAAACCTGTTTGGGGGATGATCTCTGTCGGGAGGACAGCTGCCCAGAAGGCATTCACGTTCTGAGCATGGATTTTAGATTACGGCCAATCAAGACGGGACGCTGAGGAACACCTGTCGGAGATGGGTTTTTTTCCCTACAAGGAGATGGCCTCTTTAATCAGATTTCATCGCACTTCAAAAAATGATTCATTTTAAAACGTGGGTAACCCAGCATCTGCTTGTATGAGTCATCCTCCCTGTGCTTTTAAAGGGGAAAACCCAATTTAGAGCTGATTTAGAGCAGACGTTGTTCTATGTAGCCAAGTGTTGAAAAAGGAAGGACTTTCTCAGATGTGTGAGTGGCAGCTTTCGGTCCTGAAGGAAATCTAAAGCTGGAGTTTTGAACTTCGGATGTGAATGTCATTCACGCTAGGAGTTCCTATGGCAGAGCCTGAAAAGTGTTGAAGCTGAATTGTGCATCCACGAAATGGGTGAAACTTCGGAAACCTTCCTCTGTTGACATCTGTGGCTTTTTATCCGTGAGCAACGTGAAGTATTATTGCTGTTAGCTGGTGTTTGGAGGGACTTCTCCCAACTTTCAACTCGGCTCTAATTAGAAGCGCCGTTAAGTACATAAAACATGGTACTTGCTCACATCTGCAAACTATATTGAGGCTAACTATTAGAAGACAAACTTCATTTCTCAAAACTGCAATTTAATGGCATAACAGCGGGCAGACCGGAATATCAGTTAATTTTCAAAACATTTCATTCTACACCAATTAGCTCAGGTCCTGGAGGGCAAAATGACAAGAGGTTACTCGTTCGCTATGTATTTAGTTAATTGAAAAATGCTTGGGTTGCTTTTACAGTTGTTATTAAAAAGTAGAATCAGTGTTGCCAGCGCTCCACCATAATTGGAACCCTGGGGAATTAAATATTTAGCATTAGTAATGTAACAGCACTCAGGACACAAATTTCTATTTTCGTAATGAAAGCTATACACTCTGAGCGCAAGCGGCTGAAACGACAGCTGTGACAAGTGAAACGGCCTGGGATATTTCAATAAGACACCTCATTGGACAGCAAGTCTTACCACATTACTCGTTTGTAAGAGATCTGCAAGTTTAATTCCCAGCAGAAACCCGTTACCCAAGTATTTAGATTTCTAATTGCATGCAAGATGAAGAGTCGGGCAAACGCCTTGCCATCGGTGGGTGAAATGTATAGTGCTTTCGGAATACTCCTATGGAAGTTCGTGCCTCTGTCAATTTAAAAAGAGCAGGGCTGTCAGGGAAGAAAGTTCTTGTTTGTTTTAAGTTTAATTACCTTTTAAGCATAAATGCTTTCCGTGTCACAGCGAGAAAAGTTGGATATGGGGCTCTAATGAGCTGCGGGGGTGGAGGGCTGGGGACCCTCAGGGATCCCCCCCCACCCGTAAATGAACGAGATAAAAATAAAAAAGACTTGGTTAGGATGGCAGAGCTGTTCTTCAAACCCAGCTACGGAGCTGTCTCTCACCCCTGTTTTCATTTCAAATAGCCCTGCAGAGCCTTGAACAGCCACCCGTTACAACTGTTCGGCTTGTCAGAATGTATTATATTACTCCACTAATAAATAGCATTAAAAGGTATTTGACTTCCCTTCTCGTTTTCAGAGGGGATCAGGTTGATCAACACACCCGGCTTAGGCTGGTCTTATTTTAATTTGTTTATGTCATTTAAGGAATAGCGAAGGTCCAGGACTTGAATTTTTTAAAGATCCGTTTTCCAGGGGATGTGAAATTTATGAACTACTATGGACAATGGAAACCATTAAGAGAGGCTATTTATTGTCGTCATCTTTGTCCTCGAAAGATGTATGACTTGGACATGTTTAGCCCGCAAGCAAAGTATGTGGAAAACCATAGCCAAATAAACATTCTTCAAATCATAACGAGACAAATTCCTCTACCAATCATTATATCTCTTCTTGGAAAGAAGTGCTTGCAGAACAAGTTGACTTCATAATTTTCCTCTGCTTACCCTTGTCTCTGTATCAGTGTTTTGGGAATTTGTTCTGGCTGATCGGGATTTCTGTTTTGTAATTTTTAGAACAATACAGACTTACGCACAAAAAAGAAAAGAAAACTGTCGATGTTTGTTTGATAAACTCTTCCTTTTACCCTCCCCCTTTTCCCTTGGGTACCTTTGCTGACAGTTTGATAACAAGTCAAATATCCATAGCATTTTGTGTGTATTATACAATGCACATACAGATACATAAATGTATATATTAAATACAGATAGTATAGTTAAAGAATACACGTTGGATCATTCTGTAAAAGACTGTGACTTGCTTTTTTCCACCTAATTGACCATAGACATTTTTCTACATTGGTGCCCGGATCTTTCTCATTCGTTTGTTTTAAATTAGTTATTTATTTATTTATTTTTAGCGAGGAGGAGGAAGAGGAAAGAGAGGGAGAGAAACATTGATGTGTGAGAGAAACATCGATGGGTTGCCTGTCACACACCCCTAGCTGGGGACCTGGGCCACCACCCAGGCATGTGCCCTGACTGGGATGCGAACTGATGCCCTTTCAGGTCACGGGCTGGTGCTCAGTCCGCTGAGCTACACCAGCCAGGGCTCTTATTATTATTATTTTTTAATAGTTAATTACCATTCCAAGCTTTGGAGATAAGAAATGAATTTATTCATTGCTTACCAATGTCATTTAAAGTCACCTCCAGGTTTTTGCTGTGACAAAGGGTGTTACACTGAGCGTGCCTAGTTGTGGGTGCTTTAGGCACGCGCGTGTGCGTCTTTGTGCCCTTATAATAAAACTCGGAACTAGCATTTATTGAGTGATCACCTGGTGTTGGTCAATATTCAAAGCACTCTTTGTATACCTGCTCGTTATGTCTCTGCAATGAAGAGTTAACCTGCTTGATAATCCCTGTGTTACACGTAGGGAAGCTGAGACAGAGGTTTAGTAACTTGCTCAAGGCCCACAGGCCAGTAACACCGGCAGAACCTGGCTTCAAACCCAGGAGGTGTTTTTTGTTTGTTTGTTTGCTAGTTTGCTTTGGCTCCCTGAGACATCGGAGAGAAGCAGGTCTTGGAGATGGGTTCAGGGAGTGAGTCCAATGAGCTGCTGCAGCCCACAACCCCCGTGTTCAACCCCTGTGGGGACCCTTAGAGGGAGGAAAGGAAGGATGTGCATTGGAGGTGGGAGGGAGGGGAGGCCGTGCTCCTGGGAGAAAGGGCCCAGCGGCTGGGTTCTTAGCCAATCCAGTGCGCCTACAGAAAGCCTCATCTTTTCCTTGCAATTCCCTTTTCCTTATTAGCGAGTCCGAATGTGGCTTTACGTATGTGCTGCCACTACATTTCTTCTTCTGAGAAGTGGCCTGTTCTTGTCTTTTGCTCAGTTTTCTATAGCGCTGTCCGCTGATCAGATGACGAAAGGTCTCTGTTGACGCTTGGTTATACTTCAGCAAAGGTTTTTTCCTGTTGCTTACCTTTTGGCTTTGTTGTAGTTTAATATCACCAAGTTTGGCTTTATGGATTTCAGGATAACAAAGCCTTTCACCACCCCAATGTTGCTGGTCTGTTTTCTGACACTTTCTTCTTTTGTTCCAGTTTTCATCTTTAACCCACATGTGATTCAGTGGCATGTGTGGTGTGAGGAAAAGACTAAGCCTTTTATTTTCCAGTCATACCCACAGGCTTGTTTTGTAAATTGTCCTTTTTTTTTTTTTTGTCTCCATGATTTGAAAGGGATTCTTTGTCTAATGCAACATCCCACCTGTCCGTACATGCCATCTTGTTATAATATTCCATTTGTTGGGTTAGCAGTATAACGTCAAAGTAAATGCCGTTTTTTAATTTTTACAATTAAAAAAATATATCTACCAAGCACTCGTAACCTCAAATTACACCAAGGAATAGAATGTATGTTCACAAATATAAGTAGTTCAGAAATACATAACTACGTGTAGTAGGCGAAGATGTCTACATCCTAGGTCCCAGCACCGGTGAATTCGCTCCATCGCGTGGCAAAGGGAAATTCAGGTTGCAGATGGCATTCAAGTCACTAATCAGATGGCCTTAGATGTGGAGATTACCCTGGATTGGGCAGGTGGGCTCCGAGGAACCGACTGAGTTTTTCCATGAATGAGAGAGAGGCCACGTGAGAAAGAGCCAACTAGCATTGTCGTCTGCTGGCTTCCGACCTGGGCAATGGAGCCAAGGACTGCAGGCCACCACTGGACGGGGTGCACAGATTCTCTTCCGCAGCCCTGGTTTTTGCCTAGGGAGACCCCGCTTGGACCGCTGTTCTGACCTCCAGAACTGGAAGGTCCTAATTTTGTGGTTTTCAAACAGCTCGGTTTGTGGCAATTGATTACAGCAGCCGTAGAAATGAAATACAGCGGTGGGCTGAAGTAGGTTTACAGTTGCACTACACATAAATAATCTAGCAAGTAATAAATAAGGTGACAAGGATAAACCCTGTGTTTTGCGGACTCACAACTGGGAGTAATGGTCCCTGAGTGGAAGCTTCTGACTGGAGGTGGCCCTGACTGTGAGCCACTGGCCAGTCATCCCCAGATGCCTGCCATGTCTGATCAGCTTTTCCTGATCTTCCTCGTCCCCTTTCCCACCTCGGGCCTGGACGCCCTCTTCGCCTGGGACTCTGGTCTCCTCCTCCAGGCCTCAGCCCACCTCTCGCCCCCCGAGAGAGCCCCTCCCCCTGGCTCCTCATTTCTCTGCGGTGCTGCACCCCACTCCCCTCTTGGCTGCAAGCTGTGACTGTACTCAGAGTCTGGCGCCTTTTTTGTAGGTGCCCATTGAATGATTAAGACAAACCAAAGCCGGGCTCGATTGTCCTAGACGGGAGGAAGTATGACATTTTCCTTCTGTCCTGCCTGGAGGAAGCTGCCTTCAGAGACACGTTTCCTAGCCATGTGCCAGATTCATAGCACGCTGTGACGGGGCGAGGTTGGGATCCATGTGCTCCTCACTCCCACCACATCTGTGGCCCAGCTGCGATGACCTAAGCTCTGTCCCTTTTGGAGAACAGCGTGTGTAGATTGGCGCTCTGCGCTCATGAAAGCTCACACTAATTGAGCATTTACTATGCGCCAGACACCATGATGCATGAGTCACTGCGTGGCTTCATTTAATTCCCATAAGGAGGTAGAGGACCCCTATCATTCCCTATGATAGGGACTGGCTGATGTCACAGCTTCTGTCGCTAGAGCCGTGCTCTCCCATTTCCCATGGGATTCCTCCCTCTGCAGCCAGCATCGCAGACGCGCTGGCTGGAGGCAGAAAGGATGCTAGAGGCCACCTACCTGGTCCACCTCTGTTGGCACTGAGGAGAAGCTGAAGCCTGGCAGCTGCTGACCATTCTGCAATTGGTTCCCCACATGAACCAGGAGGACCTGAACCTATAGCCCGCCGGGGCAAAGAGGGACGCTAGGGGAGGTCACTTTGAGCAAAGGCACGTGGCCTTTTGCTCACACGATAAAGGAAGCTATACTCTGGAGTTAAATAAGTATGGTGCCTAGCTTGAGAAAGACACCTTGGGGAACTCTACTGGCATTTATTTCCTCTGATTGCCAATCAATGTACAACACCAAATATTTTAGTAGCCAGCTTTCAAGTCCCTGGAGCCATCTGGCTTTGAGTTCAATGCAACACTCTTGCAGGCCAGGATTGCGGACTCGTGGGACAATGTGTTTCAAGAGTTACTACACAATTCCCACCTTTGGACTAAAATCCCAAGACGTTTCTCCCCACCCTCCCCTCAAGCCCATCCACTTCCATCGTTCCTCAGTTTTGAAAAGTTTCAAGGGCAAGGGAAGTGCCATTGAAGTCAGTAGCAGATTTCACATCCTAGTGATGTTTTTGTCGCTGCCCGGGTGTTAAGTAGCTGAGCGTTTCTGCTCACTGGCCACCAGAGTCAGCCCTTCCCATCGCCCTGACTTCAAACAGCGTTTTGTGGGCTTGCTGCGGAAGGGGGGGCCCACCCCCACCCCTTGGGCTGCCTGCATTTGTTCTCCATCCCTGGGCTTCCTGGTTAGGACAGCCCCGCAGAGGAAGGTGGAGGGTGTCTTCAGACAAGGGGCTAGAAACCCTGATGTTGGCCTGAAAAAGCTTGTGTTCTCTTGGCAGCAACGTTTTGTAAAAGCACAGCTAAATGGAATTTCGGTGGGGAAGATTCAGAGATCAGGTGTGCGAGGTGTGCTGCATCCGTGAAGAGCATCCTTGTGATGGATAAAAGCTCATCGCTGCCTTTCTTGGGACAAAAGCAGGCACTTGGAATGTCTTCCTCTGCACCAGGGTTCTACGGGTGGCAGGTAAACATAGCCCAGGAGCTTGCTTGGCTCTGTAGGGGCCTCACACGTTTAGGATGAAATGATTTCGGACGTCGAAGAACCTCTCTTGTTTTCCCACTACAGTGATGCATCCTGCGCTTCGGCCAGGAGGACGTGGCTGCGATTATCTTGGGGAGCAAAGGGTGGGTGGGGGGATGGGGTGGGGAACATCAGGGGCACCTGTGCTTGGAGTTGTTCCCAGACATGCTGAGCTTGACTTGAGCCCACCTCTCTGTCGCTGTTGCTTCTGTCCCTCACCCACTGGGAGGGCTGTGATTGGAGTCTAGCTGCAGGTTTCTCTGTGTGACGCTAATTGGCCCGTTTGGGGCTTTCCCCCAGACTCTTCACGTCTTAGCACCTTTCTTCAGACAGCTGGGCTCGGCACTTTGGATGCAAATGCTAATTGTTAATCCAAGGGAATGGCTTTCTCCAGGGGGGGCGCGCAGAGAGGCGGGAGCTCCCCCGCATGGCCACTGACTCGGTGTTGAAGCAGAGTCTGGGAGTGACAGGGCCAATTTGCACCCTGTCACATTCCTGGGAACAGCTCAGTCAGCAACACACTTCCTGACCTAGCAGGAGTGACGCATCACCCGGGCATGGTGAAGCTACTGGGGTGAAGGTGTGAGCCACAGACCTATTCCTTGGTGGCAACCAAAATGCTACCCTCACCATTATATTGGTTTAAAAGCCCAACCTCCACACATAGTCACACCCTCAGGTACAGGGGTTGAGGCCATCACTATCACCATCACCATGGGGGTGGGGGACACAATTCTGCTCCTAACTGGTAAAACAGGTTCACAGAAGCTGAATCGTTTGCCTGATGATCTTTATGTAGCAAGCCGAGTATACCATTTAAATGCTCTGTGTTTCTTCTCCAGCCGGAGACATGATAAAGTTTATGGGGTGATCTTAAAAAGGCCCATTGAAATTTCTAGATTCCTTTCGAAGGTGTATGTTAACAAGATTGTTAATGGAGCTTTTGCTGCTTACCTGCTGTGTGACCTCAAGCAGGGTTACGTCACTTCGCTGACTCTCAGTTTCCCCATCTGTAAAATGGGGAGATGAATGGCACCTGCCTGAGAACACTGTTGCAAGGAGGGTGTGAGATCATCTATCTCAAGTCTTTATAATGACATCTGTACACAGCAGGGATTAAGTATTTGTCAATAGTTGTCATTGTACGATTCTGGGAAGGATGCATGTTCATCGTGCAACAGCGATGATTATCATTCCATTTTGACATTTGTTCTTACGTGCTGGTTGGTTGGATCCGTGGGTTATCACAGGTTTACATATTACTGTTTTCAGGGTGTTATGTTATTTCACGTTGGCAGCATGTCAGAGGCTGGTGTAATGTGTCAAAAGTGATTTAATCCATTGGCCGGGTGTCATGAACGGGCCACAGCTCTGAGAGCCTGCCCCTGACATGCTGGGCAGTCGGCTGGCTTTGTTGGTGTGGGTTGGCACTCTAGGCTGCTTAGCAGCTGATCAGTTTTCTGGGGGAGTCGATACTCCCTAAAAACCAGTTTTCCAATTGCCCCACCCCCAAACGGCTCCACAATCACTGTGCTGTGGGGAGGCCTAACCTGGGCAAATGGAATGTTGTAGAACGGGGCCCAAGCCAACCCTTGTGGGGTGGGGGAAGATGGCTGAGATCTCCCAACAGCCATCTGGGCTCCTGCCTTGTTTTTTAACAAATTAGATGAAGGCACAGGAAACGAATGAAGGAATGTGAAAAATGTTTTGTCTGTCCTCAGGTGAGGGAGGCTGCTGGTGCTTTTGTATATTTGGTTATCATGCCGTCAATGTTAATTTATTCGTTAGAGAAATCATTGAAACCACTGGTCTGACTTACTTAGATTACTTTGATACAGGCGCAATGTGAAATTATATATTTGTATCACACATTATTCCTATTAGAAGGCTACCACTGAAAATACACGAGCCAATGTCCGTATAATTACAACAGGTTTGCTCGGCCAATACTTTCAGGACAGACCTCGTAGAACTCTTCAAAGGGAATATTGTTGTCATTAGCGAGGTTCTAGAGGGAAGATATAAAATGAACTTAAGAGTTTCGTAGCTCAAGTCCATCTCTTAGCAATCACTGAAAAACTGCATGATGATGGGTAGAGGTGGATAATCAGTTCCTTAGAACATCAGCTTCTGGAAGGTGGGCTCCCAGCAGCCAGGGCCAAGTGCGGGGCTTAGCACCCCTCCAGGTCGTCTGGGTGGCTGCTATTGAGTGGTCGAGGGGGAGCACTGCACCGACAGGTTCCGAGCACAAGGTGACAACGTGCAGAATGCAATCAGGGGGCTGGAAAACACAATGTCACAAGAGTGATCATATCCCCCGTTTCCAGGTCTGCATGTCACATTCCTGAGTCTTTGTCCTTCTTCCTTCACGCCAGGGGTTAATGATTAA
Organism: Noctilio leporinus; assembly: GCA_004026585.1. Classification (NCBI taxonomy): domain Eukaryota; kingdom Metazoa; phylum Chordata; class Mammalia; order Chiroptera; family Noctilionidae; genus Noctilio; species Noctilio leporinus. The sequence goes on from PVIW01003822.1 coordinate 115,850, forward strand.
TTACATCACATTGAAATATATGTATATATATAATGTGACTCTCCAATTAGATAGAAATTGAACATGTTTTACCTAACCAAAAGCAATTCTATCCTGTGGTGGTTATGCACACGCTTGCAGAACAAATTAGAGAGATGTGCTGCAGAACAGTGAAGGTTTTGGTCATGCGGGGTATTGTTGCAGTTTGCTGGGTGTGTCACTGAGATGTGACTGCCGGGGGTGATGACCGGGCCTTCCCTGGCAGGGTCCCACTGCCCCATGACACCCTGAGCGTCATACCCCAGAGGCAAGGCTTCTCCTGTGATAAATGGACATGCTGGATAGGCACTAGCCCACACCACTGTGGTGCTTTGCTCTCTGAAGGTCTTGTTGTCCCTGAAATTTACCAAGTCTTTCTGGGTAAACCAACAGAGAGGGAGTTGTTGATGTCACTAAACAAGATCCAACGCCATGGCTGGAGTGTCTAGGACACGTTAGGCCCTTCACAAGCATTCTCACAAAGTCCTGGAGCTGTTGGGTCAGGGAGCATATTCGTTCCCAATTTTGACAATTAGGAAATTCTTCAAAACTGGAATCCTTGGAGGTAGCTTTAACTAATTTACGATATAGTTTTAAACTTTTTTTTTTTCTTTTTTGGTAAAAAGAATGGGTTACCAGACCTGGAAGCGTTTATATAGCTAGAAAACTTAAAACTGGGCAGGAAAACTCAGTCACCTCCGTTACAGAGCTCCTGGAGACCTTGATGTGCAGATGAAGAAGCTCCTGGAGATCTTGTTAGAATGCAAATTCTGAGTCGGTTGGTGGCTGCCGGACTTAGATTTTGCATTCCTAACGGGGTGCTGTCCCCAGACCTGAGGGTAGCCAGGATCTAAAACACAGATAGCTCGCAGACATGTCTGCCTCTGCCCAGCCTCTGCCTTCCCTCTTTGGACACATGATCTGATCGTACTTTTGTGCACCTATCCCCATGCTTTATATATGTCTTTATCTCTGCTTCCTAAAACATTAATTGAGAAATAGGCCATTGTTACAGAAACCGCAATGAATTTCAGGAGAAACCCCGTTGGTTACAAAGGCGAGGCATCAACAAATTGATACTTTCTTGCTTGGTCACGCCTGATTTAAGAAAATGAACCCCAAATAGGCTTTCTGAATTGGAAATTGACTTCAACCACATTTAAATTGTTCTCCTTTAAAGTATTAGCCGCTGAGTGTGTAAACCAATATTTATTTTCTAATCAGAGGTTTGCAGCAAGTAAATGAAAGAAATGAAGGGGAGAATGCTTTGAAATGTGTCTAGTAATAGAAATGGAAATGGGATATTTTATTTCTTTAAATGGCTGGCGCCAATCTCAACCAAAATCCATCCTGCCTTGGAAGGAGGAAATTGTGTGAGAAACTGACCATTGTGTAAAAAGTCCAAGGCCGGCGCGCCTCTCTGCCAGCGATCATCATAAATATTATTTGGTGGGGAAAGCAGGAGACCCAGCTACGTTCAGGGAGAATCTATTAACACAATAATGGTCCAGAGAAGACCCCCCCTTACGGAACGCTTCCAAAATTCCATTATCTTAACTGTCACTCGCCACTCGGAGTTGTCTCAGTGCGGCGTGTTTTCATGAATTACCCGGCTGTTTGTTTTCCCTCAATCAGTCAGCACCTGTCAGCGGGGCCATTCATAACAACTTTTGGCAGTTCATCAGGGGAGTCCAGAGCTTGAATAAGGACCCTATCAACTCTCACACCTCATCGTGTGAAACTGTTTACCAGCATTGCCTTTTTCTGTAAATATTACAAGCAGGGCACCCTGCAAGGCACAACAGACGTGCAAAATAAAACGGCCTAACCTGGTAGCAGCCGGTGGCAGAGCTGGGTTGGCTGAGGATTTGCAGGTTCCTCCCGTTCCATTCAGTTGACTGAATAATGCTTACTGGCTGGTCCTCAAGCCTCACGTATGCTGGTTAATTAGACCCTCTTTAACGCGACTTAACGTTTGTGTCAGTTTGGTAAACGTGAGACTTTGTAATTAGGGAGTACAGATTGCGTTTCTGTCACCAGTCTACCCTCTTCCACTAATTTAAGGCACACGTTCCCAGCGCCTCGTCACACTTGATGTGCTGAGTCCCCCACTGTCCTTTATGCTTGGCTAGTAACAAGGCGGCCCGTATTATGCAACCACCAGCAAACGGGCTCAGTCTCCTGGACATAACAGCCCCAAGTTCCTGCCAGATCCACCCGTCAGAAATAATGTCCTTATTTGAAACGAGTGTCAACAATTCTTTGTTGAAGCTAACACCCCCAACCTGCAAATGGGTATGCCTTTTTTTTTTTTCTTTTTCTTTTTCTTTTTCTGCAGTCTTTATTTTTATGGAAGTTATATATGCCTGGATTTTAAAGTGTCAAAGAACCCCTAATTGTGTGAGAAAAAGAGTCCCCAGAGGAAACCACTTTCAGCTCCTGCGGCGGATTCTTTAGCAAATAATTTCACAGTGAGAAAGAGGTTATTTGCTTTGCCTCTTTTTGAATGTTACATAAACAGAATTATATTGTTGTGACTCGCTCTTTTCACTTACTATTAAGGTATTTTTGAAGTCCCTCTTTTTAAAAAAAAAAATCAAGGTATACAGTTTCTATGACAATGAAATGTACAGATTTTAAACGTGCACTGGAATGGGTTTTAACCAACGAATACACCCCTGTAACTGCAAGTCGGTCAAATCATGGAACATTTCATCACCCCAGAAAGTTCTCTTACCTACCTCGGCAGTTGGTTCGTCCTCAGTCGGGATGCAGTCACTATTGCTGTCACCGTGCTCTGTCTTTAGATGTTAGACTCAACCTGCTCCTTGTGGCATTGTCTTCTGTGTCTGGCTCCTTGTACTCAAAATGATATCTTTGAGAGTCATGCAGACATTTCTTTCTTTTAACTGCCACCCAGCATTTCATTGTACGAGTGTGCCCCTCACTGCTGGCTTGTAAGTTCACTTGCTAGTGGTTGTGCCAGTGGTGCCCAGGTTGGGGCTATTGAGCTGCCTTTTTATTATCAGTCTCCAGAAGTTCTTGTCTGTCCCAGATAACAAGTTCTTTGTCAGGAACAGGCTTTGCAAGTGTGTCTCCCAGCCTGCGTCTTGCCTTCTCATTTTCTTAATGGCATCGTTTGATCAGCAGAAAAGTTTAACTTTGATGATGTCCAGTTTATGCTTTTTTTTTTTTTAGTAGTGTTTTTTGTACCCTGTCAAAGAAATGTTTGCCCACCTCAAGTTTAGGCAGATACTCAGCTGTTTTCTTTTAGGAAACACTGAAGCTCTATAGTTTCCAGTATTCTACAAAGTCCTTCTATCTCAATCTACTTTTTGTGTATGGTGTGGAGGATAGGTCAAGGGTTGTTTGCTTGTTTGGTTTTCTAGACGTGGGTATCTAATTATTCTAGCATCATTTGTTGCAAAAACTTTTCGTTCCCTATTGTGCGTGAGCATGTGTGCACATGTATGCACGCACCCCTGTGTTCACAATCATACATGTGGGATCTATTTCAGTACTTTATTCTATTTTATTGACTAGTTTGTCTGCATACAAATAACAGTGTCATACTTATTGTGGTTTTATACCAGGTAGTATAAATCTTCAAACATTTTAAGGTTGTTTTGACAATTCACCTTTTGCATTTTCATACATATTTTATAATCAGCTTGATAATTTCTACTTAAAACCTCCTGGAATTTTGGTTGGGGTTACACCGAGTCCATAGAGCAATTTGAGGAGCATCAATACTCTGGCATTATTAATTTTTTCCAGGCCAATACACATGGTATATGTTTTAAATTCTTACTTAATATCTTTCTGCAATATGTAGTCGTTTTCAGAATATATTTTACATATCTTTTTTAAATTTATGTTTGAATAGTTTATGTTTTTCCTGAGATTAAAAGTAAATAGCTTTTTAATTTTACTGAGTTGCTGGTAAAAACAGAGATGTACTTCAATTTTGTACATCGGCCTTGATTCCTGTGCTTTTACTAAACTTACTTTTCAGATGATAGTTATTTAGGGGGGCTAAGTTTTGTAAGGTGTTTTATATGTATAAAATCAATAAAATCATGTCATTTGCAAAAAAAAAAAAAACACCAGTTTTGCTTTTTTTTTTTTTTTTTAATTTTGTGCATTACTTTTAGAGAGAAGGGCAGGGAGAGAGGAAGAAAGGGAGAGAAGCATCAATGTACGGTTGCCTTTCACCTGCCTCCAGCTACGGACCTGGCTGAAGACCTGGCTTGCAACCTGGTTATGTGCCCTGGCTGGGAATCGAACCAGCGACCTTTGGGTTTGCAGGCTGGTGCCAATCCACTGAGCCATACCAGCTACAGCTGCTTTTTTGTTTTTAATTTATAAACTTATTCTTTACATTGTTGTGCTAGCTAGACCTCCAGTATATTGTTGAATAGATGTGGAAAGAGTGGACATGTATCTTTCTCTGGAACTCAGAAGTATTCAATATTTTACCATTAACAATGACATTAACTGTTTGTTTTTGTGTATGCTCATTATGAGGTTGATGAAATTCCTTTCTTAGTTTTTTTCAGATTTTTTTCCATTAATGGATGTGGAATGTTTTTTCATCAATTGAGATGTTATTGTTTTCTCTTTGATTCTGTTCATGTGATGAATTACAAGTATAATACCATGAAGCACATCTTACAATCCTGGCATAAGCTCTATTTAGAAATACCATTTGTCCTTTTCATATAATACTGAATTTAGTGTTTTAATATTTTATTGGGGACTTTATATTTATTCATGCAAGATATTGGTCAACAATTTTCTTTGCTTGTAATGTTTTTGTCAGGTTTTGCTATTACCAGAGTTTTGCTGGCCTCATAAACAACTTAAAAAGTATTTCCTTCTGTTCCTCAAAGAGTTTGTGTAATGCTGGTTCCAGTTTTGTTTTTTTTTGTTTTTTTTTTTTTCCATAAAACTTTGATAGACTTTATGAGTAAAGACATCTGTACCTAGGTTTTTCTTTGCTGTAAGATTTTTAATTTTGAATTCAATTTTGAAAATACATAGAAAGCTATTTGAGGTTTCCTATTTCTTTCTCTGTAATTTTGGGAAGATATGCTTTTCAAGGAATTGGTTCCTTTGTTCTAAGCTGTTGAATTTATAGACACAAGATCATTAATACTTTTGTCTTTTTGGGAAATTGAATTCTTTTGCATTTTGTAATAACCCTCTTTATCACTGATAATATTTCCTGTCTGAAGTCACCTTTAATTTTAATAAAGCTATTTCAGTTTTCTTTTGAGTATTGTTGGTATGGCATCTTTTTTCATACTTTTATTTTAACCAATCTGTGGTTTTTATTTAAAGTGGTATTTCTGTAGGTTGCATATAGTTTGGTATTACTTTTTATCTAATCTAACAATCTATGCTTGATTTAGTGTGGTTTATATTTAATGTGATTATTGATATGGTTGAATTAAAATCCACCATCTAACCAGCTGTTTTCTATTTGTTACATTTGTACTTTCTTTTTACCTTTTTTTGATTCATTGAAAGTACTTTATGATTTAATGTTATTACCACTATGAAATTATCATGTATTCATTTTTCTTTTGAAAAAAACATAGTAAGTACATTAAGATTTTATATGTGTATAATATACGTATACTATACATAATTTAATCAGTCTACTTTTAAATAATATTCTGTTCCATACCTAGCATAAACACCATAATATATTTCCAATTTTCCCTTCCAATTCTTGTCTGTTGTTGTTACACATTTGCTCTTACGTCGGCTATAAATATACAATGGTCCTATTTACTGTTCTCCACAGTAATTGTTGTATAGTTGGCTTTCTGTGTGTGTGAAATGGTGTCACCCTTTCTAAGTTTTCAGGTGACAACTTGTCTCAGGAAGGAGTCTCTCCAGAAACCATTTTTAAGATTACTATCAGGATTCTTAACAAAGACCGAGAAGCCAAACTGGCCAGGCAAGGTGTGAGGCCAGCCAGCCTCAAGGGGCTGACCTCATCCCTCCTGGATTCTGCGCCATCAGGGAGGGCCCCTTGGTAAAGCTGCAGAGGGCGTGCGGTCCATTCCAAGCCTTCCGGAGTCGGGGCAGCAGCTGTGCCACCATCCCGGGCCGGTCCCGAGCCTGTCCAGTGCATTGCAAGGTGCGTGGGTGAGCCACCTGAGAGCACAATAAGACGTGAATTGTGCCACATTCTCTGCAGGACCTCACTTGGTCCCAACAGCAGCCCTTGGAAATGGGAAGAGTTGTTGCATTTTACACATTTTGAAACAAGGGCTGGAATACATCATGTACCGCGTCTAGGGGCCACACAGCTATTAAATGACAAAGGAGGGACTTGGCCTCACTGTCCGCCCCCAGCTGTCACCCTCCTGTCTCTGTGGACATCATGGCTTCCCTGTTGTAACTGTGGGCTGGAGAGAACTTCTAAATATGAAATTATAACCCTTTGCCTTACGGGGGTTCTTAATTAAAAAAAAAAAAACAAAAAACCCAGAGGAATATTTTATTTATATACTTATTTAATATCTGTGTATAATATTTATGTTTACAAAAAGCTTTCTAGCCTAACAAAACAGGCAGACGTTTTCATCCGGACATATAACTATCTTTTCTTTCATGTTCCTTTAGGCCTTTGATTTATTTAGTACGTTTTCAACTCGGTCTTCCGAGATCATGGGTGAGGGTCACAAATCTAAACTAAGATAATAAAAGGCTACTTCCTATCACGCCAGGGAAAACTGACGAGGGCCCTGCCAGTCCCCATGTTTTCTAAACATTATGCAGAAGAGGCTAAGATCGCCCCCGGAATACTGCCTGCAATACTAGCTATGCCCGTTTATGGTGCCTTCCAACTACATTTAGCTCCTATTTCCCATGCATTTCATGGCTCCCTTTCTGCCCTTCAGGTGTAAGTCGGAGCCGGCAACACTTTGGATAAGAAACTGCTGCAGAGGATTATTTCTCTCACTGACCATCAAGCGAGACTCCTCCGAGGAACTTGCTTGCAGATGGTTCTCTTGGCCTGGAAATCTTTCTCCCAGAGGGTCGCATAACTGCCACAAATCTCCTCATTCGGTCCTGAGATCAAGGCCACCTTCTCCAGGAGGCCTGCCTTGACTGCAGATCCCGAAGGAACTAGGGTCAGTGGTCAATCGCGGTGTTCGTTCCCTTCCATCTTCTCCTTCGCACATAACGCTCTGTATTAGAAGCCTGGAGTCTCAGGGTTTGGTGAGAATAAAAGTTTTTTTGATATTGGTAAGCTAATATTGAATCGTTATTAAGTGGCTGCCAGCCACTGTAAAGTTAATTAAGAAATCACTTCAGTGTAATGAGACCTGAAGGCCTCCGGTATACTCCCCTGTTTTGTAAGGAATGAGGTCACCAGTGGGGAGGGCATGCAGGTATTGGGGGACTGCTTCTAAGTAAATTGTGGGTGTAATCCGTAGGTGAAAAAGTTGTTCTCCAAAATAAAACTTCCCATCCTTGTACATAGCTACATGTCTGTCCCCTGGTGAGAGGGGGTGGTACATTCCAAGAAATGTGCATTAAGTGGGGTCTTTGTCATGAGGACCTTGCTGTTTGGGGCAGCCCCTGGCTCCTGGGCCACACGTGGGCACAACACGTTACTGTCCTGAATGCAGAAGGCAGCTGGAAGGCAGGGGTGAGTACTCGTGTATCTCAAAACACCTAAACACAGAAAGGTACAAGTAAAACTAAGGTATACGAGATAAAGTGCGTGGATGGGGGTCAGGGGTGGGCTCCCAGGGTCAGGGGGTGGGTCAAGGTGGGTGGACAACACGCTGAGAGTCGTCTTCTACTTAAACCGCCCAGAGCTAGCAGTAAACTCAACGTCTTAGATCCGGTCTTTTCTTCCCATGTTACAAACACGCTTTGGTGATCATTTGTTATCATCTTAGGGGATGACCGTGAAGCACCAATGTGTGTGCTTTTTGTGATGAGACGTGGGTACGAGTTGTAGTACACATTCATAACGGGGACTTCAGGGTGCTGCTTAAGATCATGAACCAGGGGGAAGATGGGCTTGGGTGCGACCCTGGCGGAGATGCGTGAGCCCACAGTGCCACACTGCCTTGTCCCATGTCCCGGAACAGGAGGCAGGTGTCAGGCTACAGCTCCTGCGGGTGGGGCCAGCAGAGCCCCCGCAGACCTGGCTGTGCCCGGGGCACTGAGTTCCTCACTTTGCTTCACTCTCTCTCTTTCTCACTCTCCTCTGCCCCAGGCCTCTGGCCCACTGCACTTCCCTGCCCCAAAGGGCCAACTCTCACTTCCTTGGAGAACCAATTAAGAGCCACCATCCACTGTGTTCTTTCCCTCTGACAATGAACCACCAACGTCATGTTGAGGTGGTGGCATCAAAAGATGATGGACCTTTGGGTCCTTGAACATCACAACTACCTGGTGTTGTATAGTAGGCAGATGGCATGAAGAGACATACTGTATGAAGCCAGGGAGCTTCAGGGGTTAGTTTTATCGCCACAGAACCTAGCCTACGCTGACTACTTCAAGGACTTTCCCCCATGAAGGTGCCTCCTGGTAACTCTAGAACTTGAGCCTGGTAAAGCGGAGAGAAGCAAATTTTTCACCGTGGAAAGTTTCTGGCATTATTTATCTATTTTCAGCATGAAGAAGAGCTCAGAAGAGGGTACGTGATGTGCCTAAAAGTCACACAGCTAGTAATGCCAGAATCAGGACCAGAACCCGAGTTCATCTGACTTCACAACCCGTGTGCTTTCCCTGTCTTGCACGTATGCTGGTGATGAGGTTTTCATCCCTTACAGCCTCTTGGTATGTTACTCCTGACCTGGATCCCTTTCAAATAAACTTTCCTGCGATCAGTTTCCTATCCAAAGCTATCATTCTTAGAACAATTTTGTTCATTTCACCCAGATTTGTTTTCACTGATCTTTGGCACCTCAGGTGCTACAAATCTGTGTGTTGGTTTAAAACCCAGCCAAGCACACTCGTGTTTGCTTTGAGTCCGAATACCATCACCCAAGTTATCTGGAGATGCCGTCTCTGTGGCTACACGTTTTAAAAAATGTGAGGTTGACCCTTTATGCATAGCAACGACCTTGGAGGGAACTAGAAGGCCACAGGGAGCAGGTTTATTTGTGAAGAGGGGAGAGGAAGGCTGGCCTCCAGTAACACAGGCCTTTTGGTTCACAGGATCCTTTCAGCACTCACCTTTGTGACCCTTAGAACCGCATGCCCACCGCATGTAATTTAGGAAAGGCTGGTGTCTCCCCAAATTAGGATGAAATTGCAATGCAAATCCACCCTGCCCCTGCTCATAGGATGGCTCCCGTGGCTATTACCATCCAACCAAGCCCCTCAACTTGGACTCCTGTTGACTTGAGGGTGCATCTCCGCCCACACCCTCTGCCTTCTGACATGGCTTCTCCATGGAGCGCCAGGCCTTTTCTCAAGTGTAACAATATTAATTATCAAGTCACCGGAAAACATGCGTGATGTATGTGTGCCTTTATTTCACAGGAATGGTATAAAGATTAAATACTTAATGAATCCATTTTTCATATCCAGGGTATATGTGTCCCACGCCTAACTATGTCTCTCGCTTCTGTTTCTCATGAGAAATATGGCTATCTTTATTATGTAATCAGTAATAGATCATCCCTTCTAAGCAGGATCTAATTTTAGCCGCATGATGAATGGCCCAGGAATGTATCTGCGTGCCCTCTGCGGAGAAGAAGATACATCAGACCTGGTCAGGTGTGTGTCATTTGTTTATACCTGGAGTTTTTAGCTCCCCAAGAGGCAGGCTGGCGTTTTCTGGCTGGAAGTCCCAAGTTCTGTGTCTGGTTTGGCTCGCACAGAGGGCGTCCGGAAGGGGACATGTTCGAATCGTAGCCAGGTTCGTGAGCCCCAGCCAGTGAACTATGGGGGTCCCTGTCACCTGGGTGGTATTGAACCAGCTAGAACGCGACCAACTGGGGGTTTCCTTCCATTCATTTATGTGCAAGAGCTTTTGCAGGAGCGCACTTCTCCTTCTAAATCACCCTCCCCTGTGTTTGTCCCCACTTTGTCTTCCAGCAGCGACATTTCTTGAAAACACGGGACTCATTCCAGGTTGACTAAAACCATAGGAATTGGTGACTTTGTTTCTCTTGAGCTTCCAAGAAGAAAATGACAATTTCTTTGATGCTCCTTCTGAACTTTGTAGCTGCCTGTGAACAACCCAAAGCACCTGACATGTCAATAATATTTTCATTCTGAAGCTTTGGAATTCGTCTTTAATTGGCAGGTCGGAGAATCAAATGGGTACCTTATCTACATGTTGGATGTGAAAATGGAGGCTCAGAGAGATGAAATGACTTGTTCATGTTCTAGGATTTCCTGGCTTGGCAAGGAATAAAACAAAAACCACTCCACCCCATACTGCTGCCTCTTTCATTTTAAGTGGCATCTGCGTAAAATGGAAGGCCCAGTTAGAAGGGTTTGCTTTTGCAATAGTCATACGAGGTCTGTCCCAAAAGTATGGAGCCAATGTCAGTGTAATTAAAACAGTTTGCGTGACTGATACCTTCGGGGCAGCCCTTGTATACAATGAGGCTCTGAAATTCTTTGTGTAACACGACACTTGTTGATTTGAAGATATACTTTTTTTTCTTGCATTTTTCTCTCTGAAACCGTGATATGTGTTGTAATCAACAGGGTATCATAATATAATTGACAGTGTTTTTTTCTTAGTAGTTAGAGCAGATTGATTCTTAAAATAGCCCCAATCTGTACCCTTCCCCTCCCTCCATGTCCTTGGCAATGTCACTTTGAAACTCCTTCCACCCAATGGTCCAGTCTGTGTCTGCATGCTTTGAAAACAGCCTTATCTTTATTTACTCCCATAGAGGGCACTGCGGGTGTCCTCCCTTCCCTTTTGTGCATACCCCTGCAGCCTGCTGACTTCAAATGCACCTGCATTTCTTTGCCTGTCTCTGGCTGCCAAAGCTCGTTCTGTCTGCTATGATAGCTTAAAATTATGTTCACAGGTACGCTGACACTTCCCCCTCCTCTCCTCTTGAATGTAAGCCAGACTTGGTGACTTGGTTTGCTTGGGTCAAATGGAATGTGGTAGAAATGACTGTGGGACCTTCAAGACTAGGTCATAAAAGACACTGTGGCCTTGCTGTCTCTCAGGTCACTCCCTTTTGGGGGCGAGCCACGTGCCTCATCCTGAGGACACTAACGTGTTCACATAGAGGGGTCTCCATGATACAAAGTCAAGCATGACTGGCCAGGCATGCGAGTGAGCTATCTTAGTGGTATATCTTCAGTCTGGTCTTTGGATAACTAAAGCCCTACAATGATTAACTATAATCTCATGAGGCATCATAAGCCAGAACCAAGTAGCTAAGCTTATTCCAAAATTCCTGACTCTTACAAGCAATATGAAATAATAAACAGTGTATTAGACCACTACATTTTGGCATCATTTATTGCACATCAATATATAAATAAACCCATCCATGTGGTAGGATGGAAATGTTGGTGAACTACCTCTTGGAAGCATCCCTTAGCCAATGGCATGTATAGATGCCAGAGCTTTCTCACCCCTCAGGGAGGAAAACCGAACCCCTAGAGTTTTCCCAGGGTGGGTAAATTGGATGGATAACATCCTTCAATGCCCATTCCCTCCCCTGTCTAATTTTTCCATTTTCCTATCGGTGTTTTCTTCATCTCTAATATGAATTACTCTCAAGTCCTTGTCTCAGAGCCTCCTTTTGGGGCAGAAGAGGGAGTGAAAACTAGGTCAGTTCCATGTAATCATTGGCCAAGTCCTCTGCATTATTCATATGAAATTTTGCTTCCATGGCTTCAGTCCAATAGCACCAACCTGGGCTGATAACAACAAAAACAAAAACAAAATAACATTTCCACTTTACACTTATGGAAATATTGGTGAAAATACACCCTCCTTCCCAATTTTTCACACTGTTGCAAACTCAAAATCAAGGAGACCCTCAAGTGCAGAAACAAAGGGAATACTCAATGTTACAGTGATAACAGAGAAGTGAAGTGAAAAATGCTCACCTGTGAGTCAGAAGGAGGAAGAGGCAGTAACAGGTGAAGTTTTGAAGTTCTATGACTAAATTTTAGTTCTATGACTAAAATTACATAGGCCTGAACTCCACAAGTGTGAGGAGCAGGAACTAGATTACCTGCATAAAGTCAGGGGTCCCGAAGACCTTCCTGAATCAGGGACTGCAGACACCATCCATTAGCCTACAGGGCTTGCAGGAATGCTCATAATTTTCTTGAGCCATGATAGTGATATGGATCAATTAATTAATCAATCTATCAAATCTGTGCTACAAATGGTATAAGGCATGAATTCCTATTACTTGTGTGCGGCAGGAACCCCAAATTAAGAAATTATCCTAAAATCTTGTCCATGGTCAGTAAATGTAGAAATGCTCTGATAGGAAAGCTCTAGAGCATGTGAGGTTTCTGTGGATTTTCCTTTTCTTTCACCTCCTGAAAGAAGAGCGAAAGAAAGAAAGAAAGAAAAAGAGAAAAAGAGAGGAAATAAAACCATGGAGACATTAGGTGAATGAAACACGAGAGAATTTTTATCTCAAGAAATGGAAATAAAAGACTTCAAAGTAAGTGTTTGAAAACACTTCAAGACATGGAGATAAAGACAGTAATCAGATAGCAAAGAATATAACTATTTGAAAACAGGCAGAGTTAGGAAAAGTTCTAAGAATGAAAAATACAATCATTGAGCTAAAAACCAAATGGACCAGTTGGGCTACAAAATAGATACAGCTGATGGGACAATAAGTGAATTGGAAGACAGATCTGTGGAAATCACTGAGAATATAACATCAAAGATAAAGAGATGGAAAATATGAGAGTTGGTCAAATGATAAGGTCCTGCCTATATTTACTAAGAGTTCCAAATAAACAAATAAACAAACAAAATAGAGTAAGAGGCAAAAAAGAGAATAGTCAAGAATTTTTATTATCTAAGACATGAGCTTTCAAATTAAAGAAGCACACCAGGTCCCAGGTTGCATAATTAAAAACAAACCCACTTTAATTATAGTAGTTCAACTACAGAATACCAACCTTAAAAACTACCAAAGAGAAAAGACAAGTTACCTACAAGTGGATGTGGATGACAATTAAACTGAGAAGCATATTTCCCCTAATATAGCTGGCAGAATATAGGTATTATGTTATAAATGTAGTTACGAATGCACAGGAATACTGTTTTTAAATTTCAGAGATAAAACTATCACTCCAGAGTTAAAATAAATCAGGTTCAGATATCAAAAGGACATTTTGGTAAGTAGTAGTATGAAGATTCGTCTCAAGGGGGGATTGAAAAAGGGAAAATAAGTATTCCATATGAAGCACCCAGTTCAGTACATGGCACATAGTGAAAGCACTCAGTGAAGGTAAGCTGGGCTTATTGTTTGCTAAAATATGTAAACCCAGAGCCATGCAAGAGATAGCCCAGTTCTCTTCCGTTTCCATCACTGGCCCATGATAGAATTGCATCCATCTTCCCTTCAGAAGATGTGCAGCCATGTTATTTATATTTACCAATAAAATACAAGCATAATGACCTATGCATTTTCCTACAGAATTTGTAAGGATTGCTGATTGATTCACCACTTCCCTGTCCTCTACATGGGGACTCCAGAAGCCTGAGTTGAGATGGAGCCTCTGTCAGCCTGGATTTCTAAATGGCTATGCTGAGCCAGGGCTCTCCCGGATTCCAGGTGTCACATAAAATGAATGAGAAACAAATTTTTGCTGATTGAAGACCTCTGAGATTTCACAGTTGTTTGTTCCCTCAGCAAAACCTATCCCATCCTGACTAATGTAATGGATTAAAAGTCAAAATATTTTTCCCTTGCAAAAAAAAAAAAAATTAAAAATACCCAAAGCCAGGCCTTAGACCACACTTGACCTTACTTAAAAACACTTCTATTCGACCTGCTTAGATGGCGTCCCATGTCACAGAATGTTGGGAGGTGCCACCAGAGGTAGGCACTGACCCCCATGAGAAGGAGAAAGGGAGGCACTGGCCCAGAGGACTGACTGTAATAACAAAAGTTAGGAAAACCGTGAAAAGAAGATAAAGGAACCCCAAAACCATGATGATGTATGGCCATTTATGGTAGGTAGAGTTAATGATGCTCACTAAAAAGCCTTTGAAGACACCTCTGTAATCACAGCTGATCAGTTTCATTTTATTATACTTTTAATTTTTACTACACATTTTTAATGCAAAATTATCTCCTGAGCACCATGATGAACAATTTTAAATACGTAGCAAATGGCTTAACCCTCCCAGCCTCTCTCAGGGGCAGCCAGTTTAGTCCCCGCTCTATGGATGGGAACATAACATCTCGCAGAGGTGTGGAACCAGCCAGGATTTCACGGCCCATACAGCAGCATTGGGGTTCGGGGGGAGCCCAGTCTGTGTGATTTCAGGGTCCTTGCACCACCATGAGCAGAACGCCACAGGATGACCCCTGAGAAGGGCTAACGTATGTTTCAGAAAAGTCTGTTCATGAAAGGCTGGGAAACATGTGTGACATTTTGGGAATTTTTCTCTCCACGAAAAAAAAAAAAAAAAACAACAACCAAGATTCAATTTTAACAAGTGCTGGTGCTTCAAAGAGCATAAAGTGAGGGTTATCAGGAGAAGCCACATGTGGGAAGCAGCTCTCTCTCTACCGCTGCTAGATAAATGAGACAGTCTTGAATTTCAATGATCTTATAAATGCAACGTGAGTGATAAATTATAAATCTATTAAAGCTCTTTCATTTAGAATAAGGAATCTGTATTCTTTGACCCTATAACTTCTTTTTCTTCTTCTTCTTCTCCTTTTTTACTGCATCTTTCAAACAGAAATATTTGCTTGCCATTGATGAGTCACTTTTTTTGTTCTTTACAAGGTGAGGGGCCGGGGCCCAAGGTGGGGGTGGGGGAGGGTGGGCAGGAAGGTGAAGCGCTCTGCTGCTGTCCAAATGGCTGCCAGAGAGGCCCCAGGCTGCCATTTCATCTCCTAGTTGATTCCTTATGTGACACCCAGGGTCTTCCCGCGAGTGAGAGAGCAGAGGACAATAAAGTTCAGACTCCAGAGAAGCCTCCTTCCTGGACAGGCCTTGGACGGGGGGCATTTCTTCTAGGACAGTGAGTCCCTCCTCACCCCCAGAACGACACCTCTGGGGCCCCATCCCCTGCTCTGGGAACCGGCATGGCCGCTAACGCACCGCAATCAAAGTGTCGCAGGATATTAGATCTTGGTTTTAATTTTTGGGTGACCATTCAAAGGTAAGCGATCATAGCGTCATGGAACTGCAGCACTACTGTATAAAGAGGGTGAGGGTGATTTCAGCTCTCTAGAGGGACTGTTGGCCACATAGAGTCCCTCTCCACCCAGCCAGGCTTTGGTCCCGTGGGGCGGCGGGTGCAGGGCACCCACACACCTTCAGAGCGGCTCAGCAAGGCCAGAAACTGGGTGACTGCAAATGCTTACTCGCAGGCTACTTCTGACAATGCCTAATGTAATCCATATCCTACCCATACATTCTGGTTACACAATTTATGAGGTATAACAAGGAGAGAGAAGTGAAGCTGGGATGTAATTGTGACTGATGTGAAACAGACATGTAGAATGAATGGCCTTACAACATTTTCTTTGAAGTTTGTTAAAAGCAGTAAAGTGATATTCGCTCTAAGTGAAACCTGCTGTTGCAGATACCCACTGGCTTCGGGAGCATTTTCTTTGGACTTTATTTGTTGAATTTTAATTTACCACTGGAAGTTTTTGAAAGCTTTTCTTCCGATGCGCCGTGGAAGAGGAGAAGAAAAATTGGGCAGCACCTACTATGCGTGCGTCCTGTGTCAGGCCCCTGACGTTGGTGCCGATTTAGGAACCATAGTAGGTGCAGCACCTAGAGCCTCTGGCGAGGTTTTCATTTTCCTTTCACTTAAAACCAGAAGAAAACGATGAATATACTGATCCTGTAATATATTAATCATATTAATCAATGCATAGAATGAAGTTGAAAACTTATATAACCGTGATTCCAATATGGATTATATTTGTCTTTTAAGGTGTTTCACGGACAGAGCCCACAAAGCCAATGCCGAGGGCCCGCGGAGTTCACGCTGCAGCCCTGGTGGGTAGGAGTTATCTCACTGAATTCTCCTGAGCAGTTGTAAAAGACTGGCAGGCATGGAAAAGTGACTCGGCAGAGACTGTGGAGATTTTCCGAAGGTCCTACGACTGGAATGTGGTAGAGCCAGGCCGTAAAGCTATTGTCTAACTCCTTCCACAAGAGCTCCTTATGTAGGCGATTCTACATTGGAGCATGAGCATGGGCAATGAAAAATGTCACTTGTGCGTTTGTTACCGACGAAATGAACGGCAAAGCCATTCGGAGGGGGCCATGTGTTTTTCCAAACCGAATAGGAAGATGTCTAGAAATACCTGTGGCCCAGATGTCCCCACCTGCTGCAAGGTGAGGACTTGTCTGTAATGTGCAAATGATCTGAGCTCCTGCAGGAAACCCGAGCTTCATCCTGTCCCTGTTGTCATTCCTTCTCTCTCTCCTGGGGCCTCTGAAGACCGCCCAACGTCTTCCCCTAACCAGTCCTGGCTAAGATGGCTAGTTTCAGCTGACCGTCTCTCCCAGGTTATGAAAACCACTTCAGGACAGGCTGTCACAACGCTCTTCTTGCTAGGCCCTCTCTCTGTCCCTCAAAGCAGTGCTGGCACTACCACCCAGGTTTCACCGAAGTCTTGCAGGGATCAGTGGGACAACACAAAGGTGACATTTGACTCACACTTAGGTTGACCAACTGTCCCAGTTTTTCAGGACAAAGGGAGTTCCCAGGAACTTTCAGTTTGAAAACTGGGATAGTCTAGGGAAAACCGGGACAAATTATCCACGAGACTAACAACATAGGTGTCTCCTTCTGAACCCCAAGCCCTGGTGGGGCCTCACCTAGGATCCCACCTGGCCGAGAGGCTTGGTCCTCATCCTTGTAACCTGCAAGCAGGCTCTGTCCTCAGGTTCCCTACCCAACTTTTCTTGGCCTCAGGGAGAGGAAGAAACCTCTCTTCCCATTTATCACCAGCCTCCATTCCTGCCTCAGTCTGACCCATAGCTGAATGCTCTTTCCCTTGCTGGGGAAGACCAGTGTCAGCATGTCACTAAGCCCTTGTGGCCTGGCCAAGGCAAGTCCAGAGGTCCACAGGATCTTTGTCCTCTCCCTTACGGGTGGTGGCAGTAAGGGCAGCGGGGGTGACTGCTAATGAGTATTCAGTTTTGGGGCATTGTGGGGATGACAAAATATTTGGACTTAGATAGTGGTGATAATGGCAAAACTTTGTGACTACAGTAAGTCCTCCTCACTTTACGTCACTGATAGGTTCTTAGGAACTTGAAGCAAAACAACTCCTACCAAGAACAAGTTTCCTAGGCTAACTGATATAATTGAGCGTTAAATTCCTAGGGCATATTTCTGGTCACAAAAAGATCCCTGAACATCTACAGGAAGACCCCAAAAATCTTCTAATATTAAACACTGAAATAAATGCGAGTATGTATACATTTATAAAAGATGAACAAAAACAAGTGCAATCATTATTTTACAACCCGCTCACTCCGGGTCAGGGCCATGAATGAACAGAGCCTCTCCATGCAGCCAGGGCACAAGGTGGAACCCCATCCTGGACAGGGCGCCCCTCGATTGCAGGCCCTCCCACACCCACACGTACTCAGGGACAACGTAGACATGCCAGTTTGCCTCACGTGCACACCTTTGGGGTGTGGGAGGAGGCTGGAGCCCCAGAGAAAGCCCATAAAGACACGGGGAGAACATGCCAACTCCACACAGACCGGCGCCTGGGCTGGGAACCCATTTTTTCCTCATCAATGTGATAACAAAATGATGTTCAATAAGACAATGATACAGGTCTGAGGGCCTGTTACATAATAAATGTCATTGAACTGTACACCTTAAAAGAGCAAATTTGATCAGATCTAAATTATAGCTACCAAAAGCTAATCTATTATATTGAACTGAGCAATGGCGACCTCAGAGTCGGGGTGGGTGGGGGTGGAGGGAAAAGATAAGAAGGAATTCTCTGGCAGGATGGAATTCTTCCATATTTTGTGAGGGGTGTGAATTATATGGCTGCATGCATGTTTCAAAACTCCCCAAACTGACAGGATCTGTGCACTTCACAAGGAAGTTTTTGCCTCAACAACAATAAATAAATAAAAGGCAAAACAAACCAACAAAAAGGCAAAACGAACCCTCAGCAAAATCGCAACTGAATGCTTGATTTAGGTATGACAATTTTATTAATATCATATATATAATCTCAAACCAATAGTCAACACCCTGCTCAGTACTTGACCCATTAGAATCATATCTTCACAGTTGGAAATAAGACCTACAGGTCCTGTTCTGAATGATACAGTCTGATGAGGCTCTGCGGATGCTGGCCAGCATAATAAGTGAAAATCAGGAGTGAATTTTCTGTATTAGGAAGAAGGTGTCAAAACTATGGTTATTGATAGTTATTGAGATCGTCCTTCTGAAGAACTGAAGAAATACTGTAAAATTGTTAGAACGAAGAGGGTTTACTCTCCTCATTGCAAAACCAGTAATGGTAAACAACTAAACGCTATTTAGAGTATATAATGGCTGAAACAATCCCATTGAAAAATTAACAAAATCACAAAAGGCCCAGGACCGATGTGAAGAAAGCTATGAAACTCCCGAAGGCCACGAAAGTAAACTGAATAATTCAAGGGCTCATCCCATGTTCCCACGGGGACCTGCAACATCACAAAGGTATCACTTCTTTCCTAGTTCATGCACATAGCCAGGCCCGAGAAAATCCCAGCTAGGTTTTTTTCTGAAACATGGGGGAAACAAAAGAAGATTCTAAAATGATCATGGAAGGATCCATGTGCAGGAATAGCCAGAGAAAGAAGGATGAAGGTGAACTTTCTTCTACCAAGGGCAAAACTTCATTAATTCAAGTTGATACCGAACTGGTCTCGGTGGGAAGAGGCTCTGATGGAGCAAGTCAGAACCCCAAGTGTCAGTATGGGTTGAGACAAAGTAAAGGTAACATGGAAAGAACCACCAGATCATGTTGGGACTTGCCTGAAGATGGGGAAACCAGGTACCTTCCGTCCCACCGAGTGAATAATACCCCGGCTCCCCAACTCCCCCACCAAAAGAGTTGCTTCTCTGAAGGTTTTCACAGAAAAGCTTTCAGAAGGGTTTCCCCTCAGTTTGGGTCACAGGTCTATCACTGACTAATCCCTCTATCTGGAAGGGTTCTTTCTCTTTTGTTCCTGCTTCCCTCTCGTTTATAGATTCTAGCAGATTCTAACCACTGATGTTTCTGGCCAGGCACGGATGGATCATGGGTGACCCTGGGGGTGGGGAAAGGGGTAGGGGTGAGCCCTACAAAATACCTGGAATGCATAGTTTTTAAAATCACACTGGGTGATCCTGTTACCAGCAGAAGGAGAAATGCAAAGAGGAGAAAACAGCAGTTTTTCACTAACACGAGTCCAGAGTTCTCACAGATGGATAAAAACTTGTATTCTCCAAAGAACACACGAAGCCATGAAAATTCACCCTGAATGATAATTGACTTTTCCTGGGTCCTATTCTTTTATATGTCTGTGGAATGCTTTGCAACCGTTGTAGTGGCTAATTTGACAAATTAAGCTGTACTAACTTATCACAAGATGCTAATATATTATAAAGAGCTTACTCTTCTCTTAAGTAACATGTAGGGTCTAGAGCCCTTTTGATGACAATGTTTTAATTCAAAGTCGTGTCTCTTTGTGAGAAGCTGAGGCCTGATGGCTAAGATTCAGCCCCTCAGGGCTCAACTCTTTATTTCACTGGAAGCCAGTGTCTTTCTTCTTCTTTCATCTCTGAAAAGTAAGAGCGGCCTTGTTCTTATGGTTTAAAAAAATAATAACCTATAATTTTGCAGTGATTTTATGTGCACATTTTCTTCAGTGGGTGTATGGACCTGAACTTGACTGACCTTGTTTTAAATGTGGTTTGTCTCATTGAAAGAAAGAAAAAAAAAAAAATTAGATGATTACTTTTCTGTGTTTTGCATACATTTTTACGATTGTGAATTTTACCTATTAGCTTTCATGTTACTGCCTTAAAAAGTATATAAGCTGTATGTGTTAGACTTTTATGAGAGTACTCAGAGGTTAAAGTTTAATTTTTGAGAAAACAGAGCATGGCTATCAACTCAGAATTCTAAAACCCATGAAGCACAATTATTTTGCTTTTATAAATATTGTGAATTATTTTTTTTATGAGAGATGGGGCGGGGAGAGAGAGAGAGAGCAGGGGAGGGAGGGGCAGAAGGAGGAGGGAGAGAGAGAGAGACAGAGACAGAGAGAGACAGAGAGAGACCCTCTAAGTTGTATTCCATCAAGCAGAGAAAAGTATGAGCTGTACCATTTACAAACCGTGTGTGTGGAGGAGTTATTATTCTCCTTGGAGCCTCAGGTTTATCATTTATGAATGGGGATTGCAGAAGTACCTACCTTCCAGGGTGGTTTTCGTTTGTTTTTGTTTTGTTTGTCTTACAGGGTGGTTTTAAGGGTGTAGTGAATGGAAGCGCTTTGAACAGTGCCAGGCCCAAAGTAAGTGCGTAGTCATTTGACTACAACTGTTATTCTGTGTTATTTCTAGCCATCACCCAGCCTGCTGACTACTGTGTAGTTGATGTTTGGTGAGGCTAAGTGCCTCCTGCACCCTGGAACGCAGTTAACTGGAATTGGATACGCTTATTTCCTTGAACTTGAATTCTTTGGAAATAGGTGTTTCGTCTATGATTAAATAAATGGTCACTGTCGTTAACTGGAAACGTGAGGAGTTCTCAGAGTTCCTTATAACTTCTCTGTTGCTTTCGTTCTGTAGTAATTTATCCACTGATATTTCTGTTTCCTCTACTAGTCTGTAAACTCCAAAGAGGGCTATGATTTATTTGCTACTAATTCCCCTGGATTTACTATGGGCCTATCACAGAGGAACTCAGTGAATATTTGTTGAATGAATGAATCAATCAATCAACAAATGAAGAAACAACTGAACAGGCAGGCATATGATTTCCCCAACTGTCTTATTTCAATACTACTCTTCTGTCTGATTTGAGCAGCATGCAAGTCAGAACTAGAAGCCCCACCACAAGCTAACCACCGGAAAGCAATGAGACATGTTTCATCTACTTGAAATCTATTAAAAGGTCATCCTTCAAAAATTCTTTCAAGCTTCTTAAGAAGAGGAAATTCCATCATCATATGTGCTTCAGCCAATGAATTTCAAATTTTCTCCTTTGAGAGAACATGAAGTATTACACCAACATAGATAAAATCTTTTAGCAACTTGTGTTGGTCATTCATGCATATATACTACTAAAGATGAAAAGAATCGAAAGGTGGTAACTGAAAAGAAATATGAGTTAATATAAGGGAATTAAAAGGATGAGATGGAAGCAATAAATATAGTTCAATTTGCTGAATAATTTTTTAGGCCTGGGAAAAAAATTACCTGATATGTATTTGATACTTGAACAGAATAAAAAATCAGCAACTATTTTGAAGATCTGATTTGTTTTAATGTAGTAGGCAAGGTCTTTTTTTTTTTTTTTTTTTTTTAATAGGAAAATATCTAGGTTCAGTTCTAGATATATTTTTTTTAACATTTGGGGGGGTTAAAGATTTTATTTATTATTTTTAGAGACAGGGAAAGGGAGAGAGAGAGACATTAATGTATGGTTGTCTTTCAACTGCTCCCAGCCACGGATCTGGCTGGAGACCTGGCTTGCAACCTGGTGATGTGCCCTGGGTGGGAATTGAACCAGCGATCTTTGGGTTTGCAGGCTGGCGCCTTATCCACTGTGCTACCAGCCAGGGCCTATTCTAGATATTTTGAATGACCCTTAGTTCTCTCTCTCTCTTTAGGAAACCATGGCTTATTTCAGGTTGAGGACAATGAACAGTTGAGTTGAGTTTGGTAGGTAGTATGCGTTGTACTGCTACTGTCATTCACACCCTGGTCCCATTCATGCCTCCAGCACCGAGGCCAGGCTTGGGGTTCTCTTCTGAATCAACCAAAGGAGATCTTGACTGAGAGCAAATGGATCAAGCTCCTTAGATGAAAAAAACATGTCAGCTGAAGAAAGAGGCCTTCCAATGGGTTCCTGCAGTGGTCCAGGTACATCGTTCAGCTTGGAGCTACAGGAGAGCAGGCAACTCACCGGGCTCATTGGAGCCCTTTGCCCTTGAAGTTCGGAATTAACCAAGACATCGCTGCAAGAATCAGATCAACGATGATCAAAACATCATCTTCATGCTGGCACCACTCACTTGGGAAATGTGGCTGGAATCTGCCACACAGTAGTTAGGTTTCCATATCTTGCTTTTCACACCTTTCTTCAAGAGGAGGTATTAGGAAACACCATCCCTCCACTTTATATAAATGTTTATTGAACAGATGGGCTATAGGCAGTGCTCCTATTTTGTTTTAGTCACTTTTTAAATGAATGTGTACATTTCAAAATTTCCAACCCCCACTCTTTTCTATCTGGTGATAAATATGCTGTTGTCTGTATCTATTAGGATTTTTTTTTTTTATCCCCTTTATCATCTTCACCCAGCATTATTTACAATCGCCAAGATATGTTAGTGTCCACAAGTAGGTACGTGAATAAAAAAAGCTACGGTACATTTATACATTGAAATACTACTCAGCCACACACACAATGGAATACTACTCAGACACACACACACACATACACACACACACACACACACACAGAAGGAAATCTCACCCTTTGCAACAGCATGATCGGACCTGGAGAGCATTATGCTAAGTGAAGTCAGTCAGTCAGTAAAAGACAAATACCATGTGATTTCACTTATAGGTGGAATCTGAGGAACAAAATAAACTAACAAACAAAATCTTTGTTTATCTTTTGTAGGTTTTTGGTTTGTAGTTATGACGAGGTTTGTGTATATCATTTAAAAAATCTACAGCTGTCTTTTTGAAGCTGATAGGCATTTAAGTTTGAATAGATTCTATAAAGACTATATTTTCATTCCCCCTTCATGCTCTGTTGTTGATGTCATATATTAGATCATTTGTGTTGTGTACCTCCTAACTACTTATTGCAGTTTGCAGCTTTTTTCTTTTGACCTTTGTAGTAACATTTCAAATGTCTGATTGGCTGTATTTGTTGAATATGCGACTTTGCCTGGAAGCTTTTTCCCTTTCTCATATTTCCTGGTTTTGACCTTTCCTTTTCTACTTAAAGAAGACCCTTCCACATTCCCCTCAAAGCTGGTTTAATGATGATGAACCCAGTTCATTTTCAGCTGGTCTGGGAAACTCTTTATCTCTCTAATTCTGGAGGAATTAAACCTTGCTAGGTAAATTATTCTAGGTTGTATGTTTGTTGTTTTTGTTGTTGTTGTTGCTGTTATTCAGCATTTTAAAGAGATCCTGCCACTCCTTCTGGCCTGTAAAGTGGCTGCTGGGAAGTCAGCTGATAGCCTTATGGGGTTTCCTTTGTATTTAACTTGTTTTTCTCTTGCTTCATTCAAGAGTCTCTCTTTCTGTTTAACTTTTGCCATTTTAACTATATAGTATGGTATGTCTTGGTGTGGGTCTCTTGGGATTCATCTGGTTTAGGACTCTCTGTATTTCCTGGGCCTGGAGATCTGTCTTCTTTCCCAGGTTAGGGGGATTTTCAGCTATTATATTTTAAAATGAAGTTTCTGCTCCTTTCTCTTTTTCTTCTCCTTCTGGGCTCACTATAATGTGAATGTTTGTGTGCTTGATGTGATCCCAGAGATCCTTTAAACTAATCCCTTAAACTAACTTTCTGTTTTTCTGTTTTCTTTTTCCTACTGTTCTGATCGGTTGGTTTCCACTAGTCTGTCTTCCAAGTCCTTGATGCGTTTTTCTGTGTGAGCTCATCTACTGTGGATTCCTTCTAATGTGTGTCATTTCACTTGTTGTATTCTTCATGTCTTCATAGTTCTTTCTTAGGTTTTTGAGCTCTTTGTTGACATTCTCCCTAAGTTCCTCTCCCAACCAAAGGCTTAGACAATTTGGACTATTTCTTGAGCACTCACTGTAGTCCCAGCCTATATGAGAAGCACCCCCACCCCCTGAAGAATTTTATTATTTGCTGGATACACTCTGTTTTCACTGTACATATTGAGCATAAGAATTGAAACGTTGAGGTTGTTGCGTTTATCGTGTTCTATTGACCATGGGAGCCTTTGACCAGATGGATCCATTAACGCCCTCATTTATTTATTCATTCACTGACTGATCTGCAGGGAGGGAGCTTGGTGCTGTGCTGAACCCTGGGTTACAAAGAGGAATAACTTTCCATTCCTGACTCTGTGAATTCATCATGGGGGAGGAGTGAACAGACGGACATTTCACACTATGGCCAGGTACGCCAGATTACAGGAGCACATGAACTTGTGTGAGCGCTCTGCCCTCAGGTGAAGGGCATTGAACTAGGTCTTGAGTGAAGGGTAAGGGTGAGGGTGAAGGACCTGCCTAAGTAGAAGGTGAGCAGTCTTGTCAGAGCCTGGTCTTCTCTGGTGGAGCAGGAGATGTGCAGGGGATGTGGAAGGCAGTCCGGGCCCCAGCTGGGGGAGGCTTTGCAAGACAAAAGGAAGGTGTTTGAACTTGATTAGTAAGCAACTAGCCACCGGAAGGAGGTTTGAAGCAGAGGTGTAACTCCATCAGCTTTTTAATGGACTTTTTTTTTTTTTATTCATTTATTTATTTTAAATGAGGGAGACAACTGGGCATTGATGGGGATTCATTCTTAGAAAAGTCAACCCTTGAAGGGCAATAGGCATTTGGCTGCTGAGAAGCCAGGCTTTTAGCCTAGTGTTTGCAGGGGTCTCAAGTGATATTGATGTAATTGAGCTTTTAGCAAAAAAAAAAAAAAAAAAGATGAAATCGTAATAGCCAATGTGTCTAAAATGAAAAGAACGTGATTTGCCTTATAATGCTGCACTCCCCCCACCCTCCAAATAAATCTTTAATTCAACCTATGAATCTTTAATGGCAAGCACGCAGCGTAATATTTTGAAATGGAAACTTGAGAGGCGGGCATGGCGCAACCAGCCCTGGGGTGGGTTTGGGGCAGACAAATTGAGCGGCACGAACTGTTGACACCTCCTGGTGGCAGCAGATGTGTGCTGGTTACCTGGTCAGAACAAGAGGGAGATGGATCAAAGGCATGAAAAATAGATAACAACTGGGAGCCCGGAAGGAAGGGACGGATGCAATGAAACGGTCCTAGTCATGGGGTTAACCTGGGGAGACGCTGACCGCCGGGGTCGTGGCTGGCAAGGAGGCAGGGAGGCGTGGGGGGACCCAGGGGTCGAGGACGCCAGCAAGCGTGTTTCTGACAAATTTACAAAGCAAAGGTGGAGTATCGTGGTAGGTGTTTCAGAACGTCCGAGGCAGCTTTTTAAAAGAAAGTGCTTTCACTTCTCAGTTCTAAATAGCCAGCCCTGTGAAGTCTTCTCCATAGTCATCTCTCTCAGCTCCACGAGCATGGTTTAACCTTCCGAGAACCCGTTTGTGTGCACGGTTGTGTTTTTCTCTATAGTCAACTTTCATGAAGACTGCAGATTTACGGTGAACTCAAGGGTCTCCGGTTCGATTCCCAGGCAGGACACATACCCAGGTTGCCAGCCAGGCCTGTAGCTGGAGGCAGGTGAAAGGCAACCATACATTGATGCTTCTCTCTCTTTCTTCCTCCCTCTTTTCCTCTCTCTCTAAAAGTAATGAATAAAATTTTTTTAAAGGATTGTAAATTTAAACAAATAACATGAACAGTTGTTTCCAGTGATGTTCAATTCAGTATGCCCCAAAATACAGGGGAACGAGGGAGAAGGGCTGAGAAAGGATGTGTAGTCCACATCAAGCTGATGGTGGAGGACCAGGGGGCTCGAGAACTCCACCTTTTTTTCAACAAAACTCTTTAAATTAAACAAAAATCTACTGAGCTGAAGACACAGGCTCCAACGATGCAATGCGCCTGAAGGCTGAATGAACCAGAACAACACTTCTCAGAAACACACGCAAACACCACATCTCGCGGGGTTATATTTAATATAAAAAGTGGCAGCTGCAGGGAGGAACCACCTAGAGTCACTCACTGTGCTTCTCCCTCGGGCTTTTTCTATTTGCAACAGTTTAAAAGTCACGAAGACAGTCACTTGCAAGGTGTCGAAGAGGAAAACAAAGGGTGGAAATGGCCCAGAAGTGAGGTGGCAGGATGAAGGGCCCAGGTCTCATCATTCCCAAGCTGGATGCCCTCACCCTCTCCCTACCTCAGTTTCTCTCTCGGTGAAGTGAGAAGATGGACTCCAAACAATCTCTTGGATCTAGGGGGGGTGCAGGGCCATTTTATGAATGCCAGGACTCCTAAGCACCGCATGGCCTCTTCCACCATTGAGAAACTTAAATTATACTTTATTACTGCTCTGGTAGCATAGAAAATGTAATCAGGTCTCAATTAAAGTTGTTTGTATACCAACAGTCTAAGTATGCATCATGCTTATTGCAAGAAGCAAAGTATTGGTGGGTCATGGGCCCCGAGCCCGGTGCCCACGGCACCTCTGGGAAAGTCTGAGCTGTGTGGTTGGAGGATTGGGGACAGCTCTGTGGTTGGAGGGTTGGGGACAGCCAGGAGGCACAAAATACTACAGAGGTTAAGAGTGTGAACTTAGCTTTCAGGGGACCTGGAACCGAACTTGCGATCCTCTACTTACTAGCTGTTTGGCTTCAGGCAAGTTATTTAACCTTTCCGAGCCTTGAGTTTGTCCACTGTAGTGAGGATAATAAATCATTGCGATCCCACTGCATTTTCATGAGGGTTCAGCGAGGCAGGACGTCCATATTCAGGCCTTACTCAGCTCAGCACCTGACACATAGTAAGTGCTCGGTAACTGGCCTCTCTATCCCTGTGCTTCTTCCATTGGCCTTGTCTTCTGTAAGGGACTGCCTGGTTTGGGTGGAGGGATGGCTCACCTGTGGGCCTGCCTGCTTCCTCTCCAGCATCTCCCCTTCTGCTGCAGGTGTGGGGGCTAACTCAGGTAGCAGAGACATTGGCCCTCTTGCAGAGGATGAGAACCAGTCAGGATGGAGAGCCGGCTGGTGCATCCCGATCCCCCGCCCTGGGGAACCTTGTTCACACTCCAGGTTTGGGGAGGCAGGGACAGTGGCAATTGCCGTGCATGTGACTGCAGAGAGCATCCTCACGTTCTACGGTGCTGAAAGGCTGGCAGCATTGTTGAACACATTTGGTTTCATAGTTTTCCAGCTCTTTTTTCCCCCTAGGTACACAGATTATTATTATTTAAACAACACTTGCGATTTGAATGCCTGAACCAGTCGTCTCACATTATGACTAGAGGGTAAACTTGTTCCATGAAATTTGTGTGTGCCCATGTGCATGCATGTGTGTGTGTGTGTGGGTGTATGCGTGTGTGGTGGGTCTTTTGCTCTCTGAAAGTTTCCATAACCGGATCTATTTAAGATTCGGTGGGTGTGGAAAGCTCACATTGTTGATTTTCTTTTCTTTTCTTTTCTTTTTTTTTAACCAAAAGTCAATCACACAGGTCAGTGGTCAGTGGTATGTGGTACCCCCTGCTCACCCACTATTCTTTGGGCATTAATTTTAATGTTTGAATAGCAAGTGCATTTTGCAAGGGCTGCATCAAGCACTAGATAAGCAGAAGACCACTGGCTTGGGAAGGGCAGGTGCCCAGCGAAGCCTTTCGCATAGAGAATACTGCATATCCCCACCATTATTTAGCATCAGGATCAGTTATGGTTGTCTGACTGATGGACATTTTTTTCCCCCTGACCTGCTCCCCAAACAAGATGGATGCAAAGAGGCCACTCTCAGATGCATCATAATGAAAATGCCAAAGGTTAAAGATAAAGAGAGAACCTTAAAAGCAGCAAGAGAAACAAATTTAGTTACCAAAAAATTAAAAAGGTGAGTTACCTATAAGGGCATTCCCATAAGACTGTTAGCTGGTTTCTCAAAAGAAGGTTTGCAGGCTAGAAGGGATTGTCAAGAAATACTCAAAATCATGGAAAGCAGGGCCCCACAGCCAAGATTGCGGTACCCAGCAAAGGTATCATTTAGAATCAAAGGGCTGATACAGAGCTTCCCAGACAAGAAAGAACTAAAGGAGTTGATCATCACCAAGCTAATTTTATACGAGATCTTAAATGGGACTTATTTAAGATAAAGAGGATGGAAACTATGAACAGTAAAATGGCAGTACATACGTATCTATCCACAATTGAATCTGAAAAGCAAACTAAGCAAACAGGAAGAGAGACAGGCTCATGGATACAGAGAGCATTTTGATGGCTGTCAGATGGGAGGGGTGCGGGGGAACGGGTGAAGGGGTGAGGAAATGAAGAAGTACAGATATTTGCAGAACAGCCCTGGGGATGTAAAGTACAGT
Organism: Noctilio leporinus; assembly: GCA_004026585.1. Taxonomy (NCBI): domain Eukaryota; kingdom Metazoa; phylum Chordata; class Mammalia; order Chiroptera; family Noctilionidae; genus Noctilio; species Noctilio leporinus. The sequence continues at coordinate 144,476 of PVIW01003822.1, forward strand.
ATAGTAAATGGAGCAGCCAGCGAACTTACATGCATGACCCATGGACATGAACAGTGGTTAGGGAGGGTGGGATAGCCCAAGAGAGTGTGGGGTGCTGGGTGAAGGGGGACCCCAGGGGGGAAAATCAGGACCACTGTGATAGCATATTCAATAAAGTATAATTAGAAAGGAAAGGCACCGTTTAACTATTTTAAAGTGTGCAGTTCAGCAGCACTAAGTACATTCAGTGTTGTACAACCATCACCACCATCCCTCCTTAGGGCACTTTTCATCTTGCAAAACGGAAGCCTGGTACCATTAAGTAGTGACTTCCCATTCCTCCCACCACTGACTATATAAAAAAAAAAAAATTATATATATATATATATATATATATATATTTAATTTTATTGTTGTTGTATTATATCCACCCCCTTTTTGCTCCCCTCTGTCCCCCTCCTATAAATATTTTTAAAAAGCATTTTGAAGACCAGGGACACTTCCCAAGTCATGGACGTAACACATACAGGAAATAACAGCCACCAGAAATAGTCTCCTTTGTCTGAAAACAGGGCCATGAAGATTCCCCAGGGGGTGGCATTGTATTCCCACCTCCCTCCTGACCTGCGGGCCAGAGACATTTCCTAGGTGGATGTTGGCCAGACTCTCACATTAATGACACTTGTAAATTACCAATCATATTCACATTAGAAAGCGAGATCATATTTAGAAATTTATTTCTAAGTCTATAGAAGCCAAATGCTAATAAAAACACAAAAAAAAAATACAAATGTGTACATGGAACAACCCCCTACAGAGGCATCGTAGCTAAAGATAGAATGACAGCATCTCGGGCAGAAAGAGAACCAGCGAGGTAACCTGTTGTTTCTTTTTACCTTTCCTTCAAAAAGTGATTATTTCTGGTAAGTCATGAAGCGCCTTCACTTGCTTGAGTAAAGCTTCTAGGTGAAACTATTTCCGAAGTTTGATTTTCTTGGTGAGAGATGTTAAGACTCTTGAAATGTAAATTCACTTTCATGGTGCCTTTGATCTCCTAAACACTAACCTTCCAACTGAGTGTATAGTTTATCTTCCTGGGCTTCCATTTTGCTGTCTCCAAATATGCATTTCCAAGTTATTGCAAAGAACAAAACAGGACAAAACAATGACTTTTCTTTTACTTGGCAAAGTATTCCATTTAATTTGGGGCATATTTAATACCTAATTCTTTCCTGGGTCCCCTTTTGCTTCTCAGCATTTAACCCCATTTCTTTTTTGCCTTGTATTTGCAACTGTAAGAGGATAGAGTCTTACTATTATTACCTGTCACAGAAATGGCTGTGCAGAGGCCTGTCACGACATAGCCCAGCCTCTGTAGCTGCTCTCACAATAGTACCTGGCCGGGAAGTTGTCTCTCACGATAGACGGTAGATGCTGGTTGTGGTACTGCCCAGGTGGGAAGCAAGTGACCTATACTGTCTAGAGAGTTACCTGTAACTTACACCATCATTTCAGATTTTATGGGACTGTTTTTCACTAAAGTTGTGCAGATTTTATGTAGCCAAGTAACTGTTGAACATGGACTTCATGAAAAGCCACATCATTGCCTCAGGTGAATGTTTTCTTTCTTAGAGCTGTGTCATCATTAAAATTGGGGGGGAAAATAAATAGTGTGTTATTTTTGAAAGACCATGATAGGTGCTCTGAAAAAAAAAAAAAAAAATGACACCAAAGTTCTCAACCTCTGCCACAAACACACACACACACACACACACACACACACACACACACACATCTCCAGAGTGCTAGCAGCTGTCCTCAGAGAGAATTAACGACAGCTAATTTCAAAGGTTCTTAATCAATTCAAGTTGATCCCATTTGTTGATTAGGGAGTCAAAATGCATTATTTGCATTCTGTTTCAAATGCAGAATTTGCTGGTGGAGGCTGCAGGCTACAGAAATCTCTTTCACCGCGATTCCCCTTGGGCAGAAAGGGAGTTAATTTGAAAACTCTGGGCTGTGAAAGTGCCACATGAAACATTTAGAATGGCTTCTTTCAGGGTGGTGGAATTTGGGGTGCATGTGTGCCTGTGTGGCCTTCGGTGGTCATGAACCCCGTGGCTGAGGCCTTGTGGAATTACCTGGGTGGTGAACAGAATGCCTCATTTCCATCTGGATATGAATAATGTGTATGTAGACATCACAGCCAGAGGCGAGAAAACAGGGTAAAATTTTGGGATGGAAGCTGGGGGCTAGCACTATATGGCCTCTGGCTAGAGTCTGACCAACGCCCTGTGCTCTGGGTACCCAGTGCAGGCCGCTGAATTTTCCTGGCTTCATTGTGGAATTACTTGCAACCTAAGACTGAAGTCTGACATCAGTTCCTTCAAACCTGGGACCTGATAAGCTCTGGGCAATGGATCCCGGCCTGCATCCCAGGAAGCGAACCCGAGGGGCAGTTTTCTTGGGTGAAGATGCTCAGTGTAGCCGAAAGTGAGAGCCTGCATCTGGAAGGCCCACCCTTTGGAGTCCATCCCCTGTTGCTTTCCGAGAGGACCATCCCAGCCCCTGCGGAGAAGTGTGTTGATGCTGACGTGTGTGTGCTACTGATCGGAACCACGCTACTTCTTTGGGGCAAGATCAGACGTTAACCTATTTGTTCGCATTTCATTTCTGTCAACTGGAGTGGTGAGTGAAGGTGAACCTTTAATAGGAATTATGTGAAGGAGGAAAACACCAACTGGATACAATTGTTCTGTATTTTGGAATCGCCCCCCTAACCCCCAAGTACATAGCTGCTTACCTACTTTCTACATTCCATTGGGAGTCACAGTTAACATCCTAAAATTTACTGTGGGCACCAAACAGTCAACCCAGTTCTGTTTATCAGCCGGCACCAATATTAAATTGTAAAACTTGCTTAATCCTGTGGCTAAAGTGATTGGAGATATTAAAAAAAAAAAAAAAGCACAGGGAGAAAAGCACATAGCTCCCCACACTTTCAGAAGGGGAGAAAGTGTTACTTGTCTAAATACCAATTCTAAAACACACCATTTCCTTCGGTAACAACGCAGCTTGACCCTTTTCAAAAGCTGTTCCTTTCTGCACCACGATTTTATTTCCCTGTTCCGCCCTGCACTGTAAGATTCCTTCCTGCCTTCTGCACACCGGCTGGGGCTCAGCGCTCATGTTTACTGAGCTGAACGGCTCTCAAATAACTTGGGCGCCTCTTTCACCCACGGTTAGGAAGAATATTTAGAAGAAATTGCCTTTTATAGATTTAAATTACAAAAGTACTGATATCATGCAAAAGGCAGTTTAACTCATGCAAGCATACAAATAGATAAATCTTAGGGAAAAAGATACCAAGGCTAATATGAATGTAAATGGGATTAGCCACCTGTATTAGCAATGGCTGTGAAATTTAAAGTACTTTCTGTTCGGTGATTCTTTAAAATACCTATATTTCCAGCGTGCATGTGTAGATATTTGCGAATATACCTCACTTTGTACTGGGCATGGATTTCTGACAAGGATAGACAAACGGCCGTGACATTGGGTTATTGGCGGCCTCAAGGAAAACTCAGAATTCTTGATGGTTCAATACTTATTGACAAATATTTTAAGTCTTTAGAAAAATATGGTAACATTTGACCAAGAGAATACAGATGTATGTTGCAGAGAAATTAGAAAACTGAGTATCCAGTGTTTCTATTCTTCTCTTAAGAAAAGTCCTGTTTGTTCCCAAACAGGGATTCAGATGTCAAGTGTAGGGATTTGCTAACAATGGTCTCTGGGCTGATCCAGCCCCTGCCCGGTTTTGTTCATCCTCCAAGGTAAGAGTGGCTTTTACATTTTTAAGTGGCTGTTAAAAAAAAAAAAAAAAAAAAAATCCAAAGAAAATAGTATCTTACGAGGCAGAAAATTATACATAATTCCAGGGTTAGTATCCATAAATAAAGTTTTATTGGAACATAGCTGAGCTCATTTGTTTAGCTACTGGCTGCCTTCTCACATCAGTGGCAAATTGAAGCAGTTGTGACAGTGACCTCGGAGCCTCCGAGGTCTAAAATATTTACCAGCTGCCTGTCACAGAGGACTGTGCCCACCCTAGGTGGGGAGCAAAAGTATTTTCATACAATTTATTGCTGAGAATCCAAATTCGGTTGCTGCAGTTGGGAATCCGTTCTAATGAGAATCTGGCGTATCTGTTTGAGCTCAGATGATTATTTTAGCTAGGAGATTATGCGTAATAAGACAAAAGGAAAGCACAGGTGACAGCTTGCTTGGAGGTGAGAGGAGGGAGGGGAAAGAGCCCCCTCTGGGGTCTGCTTTCAGGGTTCACTTCCCAGTCCATTCTGCAGGATCTTGGCTTGACCTCTCTGCACCTTAGTCTCCTTATCTATAAAACAGGGGCTTTTCTCATAGGGTTGTTGCCGACATTAAATGAGATGACGCATTGTTAATGTTTAGAAGCTCAATTAATGCTAATTATTATTATTTTGGTAGGATACTTGCATTTAAATCCTTACGAATTCTGAGGGTAAACAGCTATTATAGAACCAACCATCTATTCTTTAGGTCAGAATATTTTCAAAGGGTTCATTAAATAAAGATGCTTTGGGGTTTTGTCAGCAGAACATTTCCATGTGATGTGCATGTCAGCTGAGGATAAAATGCTAAAAAAAAAAAATGCACCTTCCAGGTGTCGTTGATCCTTTTTATCAGGTTAGATTGATCTAACCTCTGAGGAATGGGATGAGACCAACAGAATTCAGAAGCTGATTTACTTCAACCCATTTTGGCTTATATAGAACTTTAGGTCTAGTTAAGAATGTTCATCATATTCAGATGAGGGCATTGAGGGCCCAGAGACTGGGATGAACTTGGCAAAGGCCGCACAATAAGGCAACCCCAGGGCCATGAACAGACCTTTGGTCTCATAACTCTTAGATCTGGAGTTAATAATAAAGAACATGTATTCAGCACAGCTTTTCCCCTGCACCGTGGTACTCAGCACAGTGCCCAGCACAGGGGAAGTACTCTGTAAATACAAGAACAGCAAAAGCTACAGGAATGAATGAATAAATGAATGAGCTGCTTGAAATTTTCAAAGCCCCCTAAAACACACAGAAATAGGAAAAGTCCATAGGAATTTTCTTTTAATGGTAGATCTGACTCAGAATCTTATACCTGAGCACCTTTCATGATCACTAGAGCCCAGTTTATCATTTTTTGTGGTGGGAAGGGGGCAGGTAAGAGTCTGAATTCTTAGTGATTCAACCCAGACCTACTGTGTTTTTCTTCTGATTTATTACCTACTCAGAATTTATAGTACAGTGTTGTACTTTATGGTTCTTCAAACCATGTTCCATCCATCTTGTAATTAGGTGAGTGTACATAAATAATCAAATGGGCAGATAGATGGATAAAGAATTCCATAAGGAGGAAAGTGAATGGATCACTAGGGTGGAAGAGAGACAATCAACCAACAATTAATCTCTTTTCCATCTGCACACAGTGGGTGCTTCACAAAGAAAGGACGTCTTGATCCATATAGTTTAGAAAGCTTTTCAACATGCAAATTGCAGCAAAATATAACTTGATCATTTGAAATTAGGAAAGTCCTTGAATAACATGGAACATCGCAAAAGCTTTTAAGGGCAAAAGGTATCCCATCTGAAATTTTTCATTCCAGCGTGGATGTTGTGACAGATTTGCCTGCAGAGTTTTAAATCCATTTGTTCACGGGATATTAAGTAGTAGTAACAGATTTTTTTTTTGCAAAAAGTACAAGATAGAAGTCAAGGTAATGCTGAAGAAAGTTCAGAGGATGAAGATATCTCATGAAAAAGAAAACACCCTCGGTTAATGGTGCTTAGTAAAGAAGACGAAGAAAACATTATTTAGCGCATATTCATGCGTTATATTTTTGGTGAAAATTGCTTTAGTAAATATATTTCTCTTAGTTATAAAAATAGAATAGTGTGTTTTAAAAAAAATTTGAAACCTAACTGCCTTTTTTGTACTAGCTCTTTGTTTCATATAACATGGATTTGCATTAACAGCATTTTTAGGAACCTAATAACCATGCTACCTGGGAGCTACTTGTATTTCATAGCCTTTGAGTCAGAGGAGCCTTTTGGTTTCTGTCCTTAGAGGGATCTGGAAGGACAAGACACCCTCCCTGGAGTAAGTCTGATGCATGAACATCTGGCTTCCCAAAACAGATCAGAGGGGTTGCTCCTGTCCTTATGGAGTTTGATAGTCTAGAGAAGTGACTGGCATGACCATCAGGAACTATTATAACCTAGTTCCCTTTCACAAAGTGTGCCCTGAGATACAGCATGGGAAGATTCACTTAGCAAGCCTTTAGTGAGAAAGAGCTGATGGGAAAGGATGGATTTAATACTCTATGTGTCAGAACATGCTTTCCTGGGGGTTAATGGTGTGTGACGTGTTTCCCACAAGTCGGATGCATATTCACAATCCAGCCACCAGCTCTTTGGGCCGGGGGGTGTTCTGTTCTCCATGGAGAATTTATAAGAGCAGATGCAGGGGTACCTTGATCCACACAGGCTGTACGCACCAAGCCAAGTTCATCTGGAGAAAGTGGGAAAGAGCCCAACTTCGAGTATGCATCCACTAATCAGACAGTCCTCTTGTTGACCAAGTGCCCAGCTCATCAATGGACCATTATCTCATGTAAAGAAATAATTTATACGTATACAAGCATCATTAATAATGGATGCATTTGATAAGTGTTTAGTGGACGCATTTGATGAGTGCCTACATTGTACACAGCGTGAACCGACGTGCTGTGGAGGTGGTGGCCACTGGTTCGCCTCTGTCTTTAAGGAAGAACTTGTCATTCAGCTGCAAGGAAGGCAGCTACCTGACAGCCTCCAGCTGTTGGCCCTCAGATTCCAACTCAGCTTCCAGCCGAGACCATGCTGCTCTTCCTCAGGTGCCCAAGTCTTGGATTTTTGCCCAGTGCAGAGGCCCGTCCACGGCCCACCTTTGTTCTGGAACTCCCTGTTGAGTTGGTTCAGACTTTATCAGATGAACATCATGTTCTGAGGCTCTGCCTTCTCTGTTGGCTTGGAAACATATGTTTGATCGACAATTCCTATACATGTGCACGGACTTCCTGTTTCAGAGACTGAGTTTTCTTGCGATGGTCCAACCTCTGTGAAGTACAGTTTTTTATTAAAGACTTGTGGCGTTCATGAACTTTCCCTCATGAACCCCTATGATGCTACCTTTCGGCCTGACCCCCATTGGGTGATGCGCGTTCATAGCTTTGAGTTCAACGGAACATTTAAAAGACACGATTGCAACCAGGATGGGGTGCCTCAGTTTTCTTTTCCAAAAGCGAAAAACAAATATGAGCATCCTATCAATAACAATATTTTCTGATGTTAATGTTGAATTAATCCCAGAGATGAATATGTATGGATGGTATTCTTCTGGGTTTTGAAAACCCTTACAACCACATAATTAAATGAGTGCCTTTAGAAATACTGATAAAAGCTCACTGCCATTCAAATATCCACACAAGACAATGGCCGAAAGCGGTGGGCTTGCGAGATTAGTTTGGCCACGAGCCAGTGTTTATCACAATATTTTCATCTCAGCTGATAAAATGTAATCATTCTTATTTAAATAGAAATCAGAATTAATGCGGGTTTTAAAGAGAAGGCATAATAAACGAATCGCACTATCTTTATTTCAGAGCTCCCGGCATGTATTGCCTATTCAGAATGGAAATGCTAGTGCTCATTGTGCTGTTTTCCTACCTTGGACTTTCCTTCCTGAGTTCTCAAAAATAATGAGCTATTTCGCCGCAAATATTTACCTCTTCTGCTCTGCTTTAGGTAAAGTGGCTTCCACTGTCCCCTCCAGTGGGATTGGCAGGGCTTGGTGGGTGCCAGGGACATGAGTTGACCTGGAGTCCCCTTAGCCTGTCCTCACAGCTTTCTCCCAGGGTGGTGGTGGGTTGGGCCGATCCATTCATGTCCCCATGCCTGGGTCCCTGGAGACCAACAGCCAGAAGTGGCAAAATAGCTGGCCCGGACAGGGTGTGACCAGCTTGGGATCAGAGATCAGAGCTAGGGTGCTGCTTATGGTCAAGTCCAGAGCCAAGTCTGTCCTTGGAGCAGTCTGATGCTGCAACTTCGTGGAAGCAACTAGAGTCTGAAGTCTTATTGGCCATTTTGTTCAACTCACTCATTTTTGTGGGTGAGGAAGTTGAGGCCCAGAGAACAGAAGTGACTTGCTCTCTGTCACTCATCCAGTTAGTGGTAAAACCACAATGTAATTCAGGGCTCCAGACCTCAACCTGGCATTCTTTGACTTTGTACAATTCTTTTTCTTTTTCTTTTTTTCTTAATCTTTTTTTTTTTTAATTTTATTGTTGTTGTATTACACCCATCCCCTTTTTGCTCCCCTCTGTCCCCCTTCCCACCCACCCATTCCCCCCAAAGTCAATCCCACCTGTTTTCCATGTCCATGGTTCCTTTATACTAGGTTCTTGTCTAAGCTGCTCCCCTTTCTTGCCTCTGCCCCCCCCCTCCCCTCTCCCCCCAACCCCTTTCCCCCTGACCATTGAAGGCCTATTCCTTGTATTCATATACTTGGTTCTGTTTTGCTTGTTGTTAGTTTTGCTCATTATTGTCCCGTAATGGGTGAGATCATATGATATTTGTCCTTCACTGACTGGCTTATTTCACTAAGCATAATACTCTCCAGTTCCATCCATGTTGTTGCAAAGGGTACATGTTCCTTCTTTCTTTCTGCTATATAGAATTCCATTGTGTAAATATACCAAAGTTTTTTGATCCAATCATCCACTGATGGGCACTTGGGCTGTTTCCAGCACTTGGCTATTGTAAATAGTGCCGCTATGAACATAGGTGTGCATAGGTTCTTATGAATTGGAGTTTCAGGATTCTTTGGGTATAGTCCAAGTAGTGGAATTGCTGGATCAAAAGGCAGTTCCATTTTTAGTTTTTAAGGAAACCCCATACTGTTTTCCACAGTGGCTGCACCAGCCTACATTCCCACCAACAATGTATGAGGGTTCCCATGGCCCTGCATCCTTGCCAACACTTGTTGCTTGTTGACTTGCTGATGATTGCCATTCTGACAGGTGTGAGGTGGTATCTTAACGTAGTTTTAATTTGCATCTCTCTGATGACTAGCAACGTTGAGCGTTCTTTCATATGCCTCTGGGCCCTTTGTATATCTTCCTCAGTGAGTTGTCTGTTCAGGTCCTTTGCCCATTTTTTAATTGGGCTGTCTGTCTCCCTGGTGTTGAGTCGCGTTAGTTCTTTATATATTTTGGAGATCAGACCCTTGTCTGAGGTATCATTGGCAATTATGTTTTCCCATACAGTTGGTTCCCTTTGAATT